>VZTZ01029903.1:67662-203696 GCA_013400955.1 Drymodes brunneopygia | reverse complement strand
AAAAAAAAAAAAAAAGGTGTAAGTTAAAGCAGTAAACACATTGTGAAGGATCTAACTAAGCTGCATGATTTTTGAAGCCATTAGAAGCTTCTAGATTTTGTCAACTTCAACCTCAGCATTTTGTTCATTCTGGATATTTCTTGCTCAGCGTGTTTATGCCAAGTAGTTACCGGCCAAAATACAATCACTGTGCACTTGCCTTGGCAGTAACACAAGCACTGTAAAATTTTTATGGATTTTTTTCACTGCATGAGGATCCATCTATCAAGCACACTGACAAATTAAAAAAAGTAATTTGCCCAGCCTCCAAAATGTACCCATGAGAGTTCAGGCTTCTCGGTTTTTTTTTTCTTTTTCTCCCAAGCGCTTTTCTGTAGCTGTAGCCAAGAGGAATATCTCAGTGTCAGTACTCTCTGTCCATGGTTTTGGTGTACTTCCGTCACCTACAGTTTGCACAAGATGTGGTTTTGACACCTATTCCCATCTTTCTGCTCCTTGCAGGCATTTTGAAGTTTGTGGAAATCACGGTTAACCTCCTGGTGCTGATTTGCGTGGGCGCTTCCCAAGCCTCCGTTGCAGGCTTCACATCCCTTGGAGGCTTTGGATCCTTTAACCTGAACTCGGCCTACAGCCCCTTTGAGGGCACGGAGCTGCGGGAGGTGAGGGAGCTGGACATGCAGTTCACCCAGATGAGAGCCCCGTGCGTCTATGGCGGCGTGGCCTTCAGCTTGACAGGGGCCGCGCTCACCCTCGTCTTCCTCGTTGTGGGGGCCAAACCCATCCAGCAGCTCCAGACAGGACTGCTGGTGGGCGAATGTGCCTTCAGCCTGCTGGCTGGCTTGGCGTACCTGGTGGCCGTGGGGCTCTACCTGCACTTTGTCAGGCAGGTGAACGCCACCGAGGTGTGCAGGCAGCGTGAGCGGCTCTACGCGCGCCGTGGCTACACCTCCATGAACTGCGCCGTGCAGGGTGGCGACGTGGCCGTCGGCCTCTTCGGGGTCATCGCTTCCTGCCTGTACTTTGCCAGCTTTGTGGTCTGCATCCTTGCCATCCGCACCGTGCGGGCCTTCCAGAGCCGCGCGGCCAAGGCTCAGCACAGCCCCAAGGGCAGCGTTAGAGACAGAGGCGTCAGAAACCACCACGCTGTGCACAGGACCACTGAAAGCTCCCACAGCGTCCAGGCTCTCGCCACGTTAGTGTGAAGTCTGCTCTGGGACTGTGCCAGGGAACTGAGGCTGCAGCAGAGGATGGACATTGGCAAACAGCGACCAGCCCACAGTGTGTTTTCCTACAAGGTGCAGAAGTGTGCATTCAATCACCGATTATAACCATACTGCTACAATGTGATGTAATAAAGTCGACATTGAGTGACTGTTTCAACAAGGTTTTCTGCACTGGTCTCTCAAGCTGGACTCCTACATTTAAAACGTGTTTGATTGTAATGTTTTCATCCTGCACAGAGCAAATCCAAACAGCAGTGGCCTTTTAATAAGTTACAACTGCACTGCTGCCAAACTTGTGTTAACAACCAATTCCTTTCCTCTCCCAAGACATAGGGAGCTGAATACACAGCTAGCACAGGCAGCTTCCAACAGATCCTGTGCCTGTTTTGCGTCCTGTTCCTTTATCCTTCAGTGCTTACTGTACACCCTACACCCGAGTGCTTCTCTGAATCGTGTCCGAAGTTACACTTGTGACCTGTTTTGCCTGGGCTAGTGAAGCATTTTATCTTGTGAGTCACGGGGGTTGACACATGCCGATCATGTGCTCCCTGAGGAATGCTGCTGGGGGGAACTAGCCGCAATGTCAAAGGCAGCATTCAGGGTCTTTGCCCAGTTTGCTGCTACATTTTCCCGTCTCACTGAGTGCAGATCAGAACCTGAGAGGCACCGCACTGGTCAGGTATCAGCTTAGTAAAGATACCATTTGCTTCTGAAAGCACCTAAACAAGGTTTGGCATGCTGACTCCCCAGCCACTGGTGAGCAGAACCTGAATCGGGATCACTGCCTGCCCTGGGAATGCTGTAACAATGACAGAAAGTGCATGTACCCTTCCAATATCTAAACAGGCAAAGCATGAGTGAACAGCAGTAATTGTATGCCCCAGGGCTGAGGAGATAAATTTAAGAGAACATCTTTCAAGAGTCCTTTGTTTGAGGCAGATGAAATAGATCACTGGCCTTCAAAGATAAGGGAGGGAGAAAAAGAAAAGGCTGTTCTTGAAGTGCATAAGATCTGTCAGTATGAGAGGAGGGAAGACTCTGCCCATTTTCATTCTTTTCAGTTTTGTCTGGCTCACAGTCATTGCCCAGATGAGGCTTTTTTGAACCATAGTAGAGCTTATTTATTGCATACTTCATACATACATGTATACTCACACACACAGAGATCTCAAAAGATTGTGTTTGAGGCCAAACAAGAAAACGTTATGGTTCTGATTAGAAGTGATTACATGAGCCTTTACAATCAGTATCATTTCTATAATTCCTTAAACATCTCTTTAACACTTCAAACACCAATAAGCTCCATAGCATTATTATGCTTATGCTGAGACAGGAATAGTTTTTCCAAACTTGCTATGACTCACAGTTGTCATAGAGTCAGGAAATTAGGACTTTGATTTCTAGCTCTTTGCCAAAGCCCAGACCTTCTCTGGTATGCTGTAATCAGCTGCAAAGTCTGTTCCAGGGATGTCTGGCATGCAGCTAAAGCTGCAGCTGACCACTTGTTAGGCATCTCTGCCTGCACTCTTGTTCTGTGCTACCTCTACAACTTGCACAGCTGGAATGCAGGCTTAGTTACACGATGACACACTGCTATTAACTTATACAAAAAACAAAAAGCAGGACCTTGAAGTGACAAATTCAAAAGATTAGAAAATGTTGCAGGTAAGATTGCGTAAATTTAAATTGGTCCGTAAATACATGCACAATATGAATTTTAATCTCGGGGCTTCTTACTCTGTCCCACTCATTTTTGGATGCTTGCCTGCTATCCCTGCGTAAAAGCAATAATCTTCTTGGGAGCATCAGTCTCTTTTTTTTCCTTGTCTCTTTTCCCTTGTGTCTGTGGTAAAGGCCTCATTTGCTGCAAGGTAATTTGTTCTTTAGAAAATGGTGCACAGAGCTCCACTGTGGACTATTGCTGTAGTGTTCCTCCCTTGGAGACTTGAGTCCCTCACAGTCCATCCATTTTTGGTCCCTTTCCTGTTAGCAGGAGCACTTTTATGTGTTTTATGTGGAGAGTCAAAAAATAGGTGCTGAATACAGGTCAGTCCCAGTCACATTCTCTCAGCTCCTCACCCAGTGGCTTCCCTGCACTCATCATCCCCCTCATGTTTCTAACTTCTACAGCCTCAAGTTTATTCCTTATAACAAAAATAATTCTGCTCTCTTTTAGTTTAAAATGGTTACCCCTTGTCCTGTCACTACAGGCTGAAATAAAAAGTCTCTCTCCACATTTATCAGCCCTCTTTTATATATTGAAAGACAAAAGGATCTTCCCAGAGCCTGCTTTTCTTCAGGCTGAATAACCCCAACTCTCTTGTCTTGGCCCTCCTATGGACTTGCTCCAACAGGTCCATGTCCTTCCTAGGCTGGGGACCCAGAGCTGGATGCAGGGTTCCAGGTGGGGTCTCACCAGAGCAGAGCAGAGGGGCAGAATCCCCCACCTCATCGTGCTGGCCATGCTGCTTTTGATGCAGCCCAGGATCTGGTTTGCTTTCTGGGCTGCAAGAGCACACTGCCAGTTCAAATCCATTTTTTATGCACCATTTTCTATCCCCACTGTCCTTCTGCACATGGCTGCTCTCGATCCTTTCACCACCCAGTCTGCACTTATACTGGTGATTGTCCCAAACCAGCTGCAGGACCTTGCACTTGGCCTTGTTTAAACTTTGTGAGGTTCACACTGACCGACTCCTTAGGCCTGGAGACCCTGACAGGTGGCTGTGAATGGCATCCCTTCTCTCAGGCATTCAAGCTGCCAGCTTGGTCTCATCAACAAACATGCTGAGGCACCCCAAAGAAAGCCCAGTGATTGACAGTTGCTTGAAAGTTTTGTGCCTTGAATTTGTTTCCTTCCCTGACACCATGAAGAAAGATTATTAGGAAATAATTATGAAGAGGTAATAAACAGTGCTGCTTTCTCCACTCACCTTCACAGAGGAAAGTGGAGGAAAGGAGAAGGGAAAATCCCAGAAATACTTCTCAGAGGACTAAGGCAGGAAAGAAGAAGCTTTCCTACCTGTTGGGATGAAGGACAAGCCAAATACCATCAGAACAGTCCCAACCAACCTGCTGCCCGACTGTAACAATACCATGCTTAATGTCCTCTAGAAGACATGAAAGTCTTGTGCGTGGCCTGCATGCAACCTTCGAGGTCAGCACTGAAAACAAGCTCAGCTGTTTGTCTGACACAGGCCCCTGACAGCCCAATTTCACCTGCAGCCAAAGGACTGCACACAGCCACCACCCTCAGTCCCTCCTTGGTAAGGGGGATCCTCAGGGTGTATCCAGCTTGCCCTCTGTGACCACCACTGCTCTTCACCTGCTGTGAAGGAAACAGGGACAGCAAAGGCCAAACCTGCCCTTCTCTGAGAGGCTGTCCTGTGGCTAAACAGCACAGCATCTCTCAACCTCAAAGCCTTGGGTACAGCAAGAAGTCTTCTGGCACACCAAGCCATTTCCGAACCTTCACAAAGAGGATTAAAATGGCCACCGGCCCTGGAGACGTGAGGAAATGGATGCAGCTTGCAGAGTGAACTGGAGCTGCCTGGAAGGAGAGAAGCCCCACTGCAGATGACAGGTCACTAGTGAAGGGAGCTGGGCTGAGTAGCTCATTCATCTCAGAGTTACCTGTGAGACTCCTGGTCAGCCCCTTTGGATTTAAACCATCAATTTGCACCAGTTTGTTTCAACGTGTGAGCAAACAGCTTTAGTCAGTCAGAGAGAAAAGCCTCCAGCTGAGCCCCCCAGCATTAGCTACCCACAGAGGGAACCCCTCCCCATGGAGGATTCTCAGAGAAAAACAATCTCTCTTTGAAAAAAATGTGTCTCCATGCCCTAATCTTGAGGAGGAAACAAAGGGCATGGGGTATTTAGGCTGAGAAAGACAGAAAAAAAGACAGAAAGAAAGGAGAGAGAAGAAGGAGGGGAGGGAATCCTCCCCTTGATCCTGCATCCCACCACTGAGTAAACTGCCATGCAAATTTCATCATGTTGGGTTGTGCACCTTTGAGCACCCATTTTCCTAGATGTGTCCTTTATTCAAACAAATTCATAAAATAGTTCAGTCTGGGGGAAATCTTGTCCAAAAGAGAGCAAATCAACATTCAAGGACTCAGGTCTCTTGTTCCAACATTAAAGGCAAAACCGGTGGGGGGAGGACAAAGTGGAGAGAGAGGATGTTTACTCTTCCAAATAAGCTTAACATAACCTTTACATTTCCAAAATAATTCATGTATCTGGAACTAGAAATCTGGTGCTGCTGGAAGATCTGCATGTAATAGGGCATTGCCATGCTGCTGCACAGCAGCTGTAAGGGGGAAGGACTATTGTACCCATCTGCAGAAAGGGAATTTTCAGGTAAGCAGAAACAAGAAACTCTCCTATTTTCTTAATGACAAAAGAAAATTAAAAGAAAACATTCCCAGACTATAATACATTTTATCCCAACTTAAGCTGTTTCCATGAGTACTCCAGAGAAGAGTTTGAGCATATCCAATGTTCAGAAACAACTAGGGACACAAACTGGTTGTGCAACAGCAGGAACTGAATTCAAGGCTTAGTGTTAAGAAAAGCTGGGATCTCAGTTTACATGGGAAACTGCTTTAAATTGATGAGAATACGTACAGGGATTAGAGCACTGAAGAACAGTTTGAATGGAATTTTTCTTTCATAATCCATGTATTTTACTCCTGGTGCAGACTTGCCATCATTAAAGTCAGTCTTCTGGTTGTTTTCCACCACAACTTACATTCACCATAGAGTTAAGCTACAGATACACATCAGACCTTCAGTAACTCAGATCCCTCAATCACATTTGCTGAACTTGGATGTCTCCTTTTCTTTTTCAAGACTCAGGTAAGTTATTGAAGGACACTCTGAGTGCATTGTTTATGACAGCTGTGACATTTGTTGTTACTCTCCTCCTTCAAATCATCCATCTCCCAGGAAAGGTGGCACTCAGTGTATTGCAGCAGCTTAATGCCAGCACAGCATAAAAACTGTCACAGATGCTCAGCATCACCCGGCATAAATAAAACATGAGACCCCTCGCAAGGTCCACCAGTTGTCAGGGCGTTTGATGTAATTGGTTCTGGCATGTGACAGTGCAAAATGGGCAAGTCACAGGATGCCCTTCATTACTACAGATGGGCTATTGATTTCCAGGGATGCCTTTTGCACACAGACCTGCACCTGCTTCTGGGCTCCCCAAAACTCTCAGGCCGTGCTGAAGGGCTCAAATGTGGGAAATGCCTGTGTGTGTTTTACAGGTAATTAGTTACTCAGAGGGATGTAGAAAGGCTCACAAGACAGATGCACACAGGTGTAAACAGGGTGTTTTCGTTGCTTCTGAGTGCAAAAATAATTCCCCAACACGATGGCCCTATCATCAACTCATTAAGGTTGGAAAAGACTTCTAAGATCGTGAAGTCCAGCTGTTAACCCAGCACTGCTGTGTTCACCACTAAACCATGTCCTCAAGTGCCCAGAGCCACATCTTTGAACACTTCCAAGGATGGTGATCCCACCACTTCCCTGGGCAGCCTATTTCAGTGCCTGAAAACCATTATAGTGAAGAATTTTTTCTAAACCGCACTTGGTCCAACTTGAGGCCATTACCTCTCATTTTGTTACTTGGGAGGAGAGGCCAACCCCCACCTGGCTACACCTCCTTTCAAGCAGTTGTAGAGAGTGGTAACATCTCTCAAGCCTCCTTTACTCCTGAACAACCCCAGCTCCCTCAGCTGCTCCTCCATCAGATTTGTGCTCCAGACCTTCACCAGATCCATTGCCTTTCTCTGGACATGCTTCAGCACTTGTGCAACTTGAAGGGGATTCAGATTTTTATGCTGCTGTGAATCAGCTCTGACTGTGAAGATTCAGCAGCTTATTGGTCCAAATAAGTAAGACATGTGAGGATCAAGATCTCATTGCATGTAGTTTGCTAAGACTACATGAGATCTTGCTAAGACCCTGTTTTACTTGGCAGCGCTGCAGATGCTGTTCTGAGCAGGAGCAGGTGTGGCTTCCCTGGCTCCCTCAGCCCTCACATCCTTGTTAGGACTCACAGCAAATACTTCTAACACCCAGAAGACTTCTGAGAGCCCTCAGTCTGTGCGAAGCAGATTCCTGCTATGTCAGTGTTGCTGCTTTCCTGCCTTCCTTGCTCAGCTGAAGAAAGGCGTTTCCGAGCCTCTGGTGCTCCTGCACGGCTCGCACGATGGGGTGGGAGCACAAGGGTGTGGGATGCAGCCGCTCCACTGGCAGCCGCGGAGAAGATGCAGCACTGCTGGTCCTGTCCCGCGGTAACACGAGGGGGAGCCCTTGCAGCTCCCAATCAATACGGACAGCAAGAAAACGCCTTTCCGCACCCCAAATATAAACGCTCAATTCCTCATCAGAAAAAAACAGGCGGCCTGAAACCTATCTCTGATCTTCACAAGGACATTGCTTCTGGTTCAAACAAGTGCACGCCACAGACCACTGGGAGTGCAGAAGGTCAGTTGCTATGGGTCCCCCTTCCTACACATCCCTATTCCTGACGGTGCAGGATGGACTGGGGACATCCTTTCCCATGTTCTTATCTCCAGAGCATTCAAAAAAATGCCAGGGAATGACTTTGCTGAGACATGAGTTGATTCTGAACATCTCTGTGGTCAAATTTTGCCCAACAGAAATGAGAGAACAGAAAAATATCTTTATCCTTTGTTAAATGAAACTACCACAGGTGACTTGCCAAAGCTTGCTTTTGGGGAGATTTGCTGCTTTCAGGACAACTTGGCCACTTTTTAAAGACACAGAAGTTTTTGCTCTTCCTTGCCACCCAATTTTAAATACATTTGAGCAGAGTGCTTTGCTATGTATTCTATGCACTACTCTGTGCACAATATGTCACTGTATACTCTGTAATTTCAGGACCAAGGTACGTGTTAGCTGCAAGTGCACCTACTGCAGGATTTTTTCCCACAAAATGCTGGTGTCTCTCTCCTTAAGAGGAATTAAAATGGAAAAGCATCTTACAAGTCACAGACCTGTGCTACACCAGTCTCTCTTCATAGTTCTGCATCCAAATTTCCTTTAAAGCATTCAACAGCATACATTTAATTAGCAAAACAATCCCATCTGTTCCACGAGTCAATACTGACAACTTTACGGTTAAAATACATTTTATTTCTCTTGGTGCAGCTGTGCTGAATCTGACAAAGGGAGAAGAGCCTGCTGTGCTCAGAGCATTGTGTCTGGTGCCCAGGCTCTCATCACAGGGCTGCTGGCACCGGGAGCTCCTAAAGGCCTCCAGAGCCCCATCCCTGCCCACTGATGGCCCCTGGGATGCCCCTAAGTTATCTATAAGCCCTAAACACAAACCTCCAAAGATGATTCTACAGAATCATTGGTAAAAGATCCCTTTTCTGTCTGTTTCCTGAAGTTTTAATGAGAGACACAGAAGAACAAGTTCAAAGAAAAACACCAAACACACACCAGAGGCTGTGATGAGCAGCAGGACATTGGAATTGAGACCCTAACGGGCAACAGGGCAAGAAGAGGCAGCTGAACTTCATCGACCAGCAGGAACTACATCCCAGCCTTGGGGAATACTTCATCCTCTCCCTCGAAATCTGACGTGCAGGAATTCACACTGATTGTAAACCAGGCACCCCAAATCTCCTACAGCAGAAAGCCTCAGGGGATCCCCTGCTCCTGGGTCTCCCTGTGGGAGCAGACCAGTCCTGCCTGTCCCAGGTCTCTGTCACACTGCAGTTATTATACAACAGTTTCCTCATCCTGTCATGCTCCTGATGAGCTCTTGCAGTTTAAGTGTCTCCCTTCAGCTTGCAATATTAAAAAAATATGGAAAAAGATGAGATAGCGTCTGCCTCGTTCAGATCCTGCCTCAGTTTCAGCCTACAGGGCAAGCTTAGCTCATGGCATGAGATAAAAGGTAGGACGAGGTATCCAAGTCAACCGCAGGTGAATCCAAACTTGTCAGCCTGAGAAAGGATGATCTAAAGGATGAACTGTTGACCTCAACAGGAATGGAAATACAAATAAAACGGTCTGGATAAAAGCAGGGACCAATCATTTAAACCAGAGACTTGGAGCAAACAAGGAACTTTTTCCCCACTGATGTCCTAGATAAATGCTATACTGATTCCGCCCCAGGGCTGCTGTTAATCTATTTAATATTTGGGCATTTTCCACCCCCACCTTTTGATTGAAATGGCTGCAAAGAGTTACTTGTTCTCAGGGAGCAGTCAAATTTTAACTTTCCGCTTTCTACAGAAGCAGCAGTCTTGTTAGGTAGGGCATCTGAACACTTACAGCATCAGTGTAAGGCACAGCAAAATGCAAGCAATCAAGAGAAAACATTGGTTCATGCAGCACCCCATGAAACCCTCAGTGCAAGCATGCAGGTAACAAATCTGTAAGACAGTTAGTCCCAAACAAGTCAACTGAACTAACAAAGCAGGGCAGTAAAGCAGGTTGACAGAGAAAAGTAAATGTAGAGTCGTTTAACAGATGCCAAGACTGTCCTAATTCCAGCTGAGCCCAAAAGATATTTTTACCACCTCCTGGCCATGTAGCTCCCCCCTGCAGCCAAAGCTCTGAGGGACCTGACCCTCCAGCACTGCTGAGAACAGTTTGGCTTGAGTGCCTTCTCCTTTTAGAAAAATGCATCTCTTCCCCGACGGCTGGCAGTGTCCAGGGAAATCAGACTGATGAGGCTGAAGTTACTGTTCTGTTCACTCCTTTGAATCCTACTGCTCTGCTTGAATAGATTCAAGCCCTTCTGCCCCCCAGACCAGCACACCCTTCACAAGGTTATCCCACCCAACCCACTCAAGCTCACATTTGCAAGCCCAGACCTGCAAGGCTGCACCCAAGAGGCACCATCCGTGACTGGTGCAGAGATGCAGAAATTACCTTCAGAGGCAAGTGTGGCATTTCATTAACACCCAGGCCCACACAGACATGCTTCCACAAAGCAGCAAAAGTTATGCTTCAAAAACAAATCTGTAAAATTTGCTGGAAAATTACGTGTATTAGTTGTAAACACGAGGGCAGGTGACGAAGCTGAGCTTGTTATGAAGAGATTACCTAAAGCAAAACTTACAGGGCACTACAGCAGCAGCACATTCGGCGGCTGTGAGGGAGACAACCCACACAGATGCAGCAGCACACTCCAAGGGCAGTAAGCCAGATGAAGGCAGTGCCAGACCACGGCACTGGTCACCATCATGAAGATGGTGGTGCCACACACTGAAAGCACAGGCAGGATGCCAACAGGCTATTCTGGCACAACAAAACGCATTACATTACAGCACTATGGGCAAAAAGCAAGGAAAAAGCTTTTACGCCTTTTAACAAAAGGCTCACATTTACAAGCACAGAAGCCACTCAGTTATTTCTCAATACTACCACAACTTTCTGTTTAAAATTATCTTCCAGGAAATAATGCAAATTTTTCATTTCTCTGCCATCAGCCATCTACCTCCTCCTATTCATGCATTTATGCTTGTCTCAGATACATCTATCAGCAAGTTCCAAAGGACGCACAAGGTTTGAATATAAAGGTCTACATTTTCCATGGCTGAAAGCCACTTCCATTTTAGCTCCCAGCCTTTGTCCCTGCTACAGCCGTCAAGTTCTGCAAACAAATCCACATCTCTTTGAGTCAGATAGTTCTCAGTAGGTCAAAACTGTGCAAAATACACTGTGAACATAATGCTAAGATCATGTACAGTATTAGTACATGTAGATGCAATCAGTGACTTTAGCTTCAGCCCTCATGAGGTAAGAACATACTAACCTCCCTTTTGTAAATGAGGACAACATCCAGAAAAATCATGAACTGCAAACATGACCTTGTTTTCAAGCCTCAGTTTAAAGCCAGGACAAAATATCTTTTGCCCTTGTTTAAAAATAAATGCTATTTACAAAGATGCTGCTACGGATCTAGTCTGACACAAAGCCCAGCAGAGGGATGAAATCGCCCCTATGAATGAATGCATCAATCATTCACATTATGATTTGTTAAGACAGGCTACTATCACAGACATCTTTTTCAAGGCAGAGCAAAAACCCAAATGTACAGTTCCTCCACCAAAATCCCGTCACTGCTGCCACAGAAGCTGTGATTCCTGAATGCTGCTGCTAACTTCACAGAAGGCACCAGGCTGAAAGGGGCAGCCTTCAGTGGGCTGTCAGTTTTGACCACCTATGCTTCCAAGTAAGGGCATAAGGAGGGAAACCCCAGCGTTTCCTGTAAGCAGTGAATGCCACAGGGGTGGCGAGTTCTTAAGAGTCTGTTCTTCAAATGGAAGGAAGGGAAAGTCTTTACAGAGCCTATGTGCATATCCTCCTATTCACATGAGAGAAGGGGAGTATCAGTTGTCAGCACCGAGCCAAAGTTTAGCTCACAGGAAATAGTTCCCCTTCCACTCCTACTCTGCTCCTCTCTCTGGGGTACCCCACGTACAGCACAGCACAGACACCTTAGCAAACAGAGACCACAGACAGCAGCAGCAAGGTTACTCCACCTTTCTCTCAGGAAAAAAAAGGTAGTGTCACCTTCAGCCTCAAACAGCACCAGAACAGAAGAAAAAAAAAGAGAACACTTTCCAAGAACAATGAATCAATTCAGCAAAATCTGAAATATACAAACTGTTTACCAAAGAACACCTAAGAGCTATTAGCCAATAAACCATAAACTTTTTTTTGTTTAAATACATTATTTAATGAGTTTTCTTTAAGAAAGAGATACTTTGAAGCTCAAATTACAATGAAGTACAATCTTCTAGATCTACAGTAGACAATGCTATAAACATTTATCAAACCAGGTATTTTAATATTTGCTCCTCTGTTGTTATTGTTATTAAGAAAAAGTAACTAAAAATCTTCTGTTAACAGCAATCCTGTTCTAACTTGGCTATTTCACTGTAGAACAGAATAAAGACAATAGCCTGTCACAGTCCTCTTCCCAAATACAGACAAAACGCCAAGAAGGAACAAGACACTGTCATGACTGCACACTAATTCAGCTTTTAAAGAGTGAGAAGTAAAATGGAGCAGTTGGCTGGAGGCAATACTGAGAAAGGACATTGCTCCTTTCCCACAGGAATCACAAAAAGATGCCCTTTTGCTACAAAAGTCTGATTGCCATCAAACTCATGTTCATGCAGCACATTGGAGCAAATTTACATATGTAGTTTTAAATTCACTTTTCTGCTTTCTCCTCATATTTTCTCTCTTTTCTCAGTGTCCAATGTTTTCCTTCTACCTTTTGTTATCCCCTCATAATTTCTATCTTCAGTCACTCAGTCCCAGTGGGACAGAGCCAGAGCACCGCTCCTCTTCAGTCTTCTGGCATTGTCAATACTGTGGCAAAGGGCAAATCAATAGCGCTGAATTAGTACCAAGAAAGAAAAAAAAGGAAGAGGTCAATTCCTCAGAGAGCAGGTTTGTATCTTTTAAAGGCCACTTAGCACAACCTTTGAATTCTGAAAGTACAAGTGAGCTTCTGCAGTTTGTGTAAATATGTGATCGAGCTGAAGTAGTTTCAGCACTTCTTGGTTTAACTGAGCAGCACACTGAGGAACCACAGCAAGCTGCTGTTTGAGAGCTGCTGCTCAGCTAGTCAGACATAAAAGCAGACATCAGGTGTAAATTTCATATTTATTGTACCAAAAATTATGACATGTTCATTTGTGCATTCGACTTTAATATAACTCTTGGTATGTAAATGTTCTACAGCAAATGAGCTCTATACAATCATGCTGGTTGTGGCAGCAGTAAGGAACACAAACAAAATGTGTCTGTAAAAGTAAGGAAAGAAAGACTGAAGGAAAAAGTGGGCTTCTTTGAACAGTCTACACCACCTGGGCTCTAGCTAACTTGTACACAGCCACACAGTCCATTGCGCCTAATGACCATGGCCCAAAGAGTCGCTTAAGAAAAATGGTCAGTTTTTCAGCTTGTGTCCTTAATGCCAAGGCTACAAAACATGTAAGCATCACTATACAACACAGAGCTATTTACAGGAATTTCCCAATCAACTGTTCTCTCAGAGAAAATTAGTGAATCTCAGTGACTTAAGTCACCTGAAAGAGTAAAGCAACTCCTAGGAGTTAGTCTCCATATTCTACAAATGTCTATCATTTTCAAGACCAAAAAAAGCCTTTTCTCTCAAAGAAATACAGTATTACAATATTACTTAAATCATTTAGCACTGGCTACTGCCCTGCTTTTCAAACAAAACAAACAAGCCATTTTAAAAAATATTACATCATCATCTGTTTCTCAGCAATATATTAAACCTTTTTTTTTTTTTTTTTTTTTTTTTTTTTTTGTTTTCCTGTTTTTACACTTGATATATTAAGGGAGGGTTAACTATTTTAAACTTTACCAGTCAAGCATCTCTAGAAGAAAGTCAGTATTAAACCTAACAAACTGAAAAGCTGCAGTTATCTGTAGTGGCAGGATAAGGAAAAGGAAGTATAATAAAGGAAAAGGATAAGGACAACCCCTGCTGTAATGCAAGCCCACTGGGTCTCACAGTCAAGTCTCCTTATCTGTTAGTTTATTTCTGAGCAGTAAATAGAGTGGGTCATAGTGGTGTGTCATAATAATCTGCCAGGTGGTCCATGGGATACTGCCTCTGCTGCTGCTGTTGCTGCTGCTGTTGTTGTTGTTCCTGGTGCTGCTTCATAATCTCCTTGACTTCTTCTTCGAGCTCTGGTGGGATGATGAACTGGTCATCGGGATCAGGTTGTGCTGGAGCAGCAAAGTAGCCCCCAGTTTTTCTGAGCGGCGCATCCGTTGCAACTTCAATTAAGTTATGGCTCCTCTCATGCGGTGCCACGGAGCCGTTGCCCCGCCGGCGCCCTATTGTGCCCGTGGCAGAAAACTCAGCTTTCCTGGGAAGGCCGGGCTCATCTTCATTGGCACTGATGACGATACCTTCATCACTGGCTTCCACTGGCACTTGGAGAAGCTGCTTCTCCTTGGCTCGGCTGCAGTGGATGTCCACCTCCACCTCCACGCGGCTGCCGTTGGTGAACACCCCCTCGATGGGCTCCTCATCGTCGCTGTCAAGGCCGTTGTCGGAGAAGGCGCTGGAGAAGGTGGCGCTGGAGAGCTGCCGCTGGAAGGAGTTGGACAGGCAGACGGGGTGCAGCATGCAGCGCTGCTCCCCAGGGTACGCCGGGCTGTTCTCGTTCATGGCCACCTGGGGAGGCTCGTCCGAGGCTGTGGACCCCACCTCGCTGCTCATTTCCGAGGTGGAGATCTCGCTGCTGATTTCTGAAGCCATGCCGCTGCTCGAAGACGGCATCCCGAGCGCGTCTGCGGGCCTGTCCTTGATGACCACGTTGACAGACGGGGGGAAGATGCCTGGGCTGGGGGGTGGGACCCCATTGAGCTCACAGCAGCAGAAGCTGTCCTCCGTCACGTTGAGCTGAACCACCACAGCGCTGATGCTGTCGTTGCAGCCGTAGCTCTGGGCCAAAGTGCAAAGCTTTTTGGCGGCTGCCAGCGCATCAGGCACGTTTCTGATGGCCTCCACTGCTTCCTCCATTGAGAGGCTGTCCCACAGCCCCTTGCTCCCCAGAATGAAGAACTCATCTTGTGGAGTTAAGGTGATGGACTGGACGTGAGGACGCGGCACAACACTTGGGTGAAGGAAAGTGTACCCCAAGATTCTTGTTGAATCTGTCACACCATTCACTTTGCCATCCTGAAATTAGAAAGGACAGGAAATTGGCAACGAGACAGACAAGGATATACAGTACCTGCATCTCCTTGTATTCTACTGATGGCTGGTTTTGCAGTGCCCCCAACACTGGCATTCACAGACAAGGAGACAGACAAGCAAAGTGACTTGCAAGGAGGTGACAGAGCTGGGATTAGAACACAGCAAAGGCTGGTTTGCAATCCTGTGCTGCGCCTCCTACACCAGACTGATTTGTCATCGGCACCACCTAGGCACAGACCAACAAAGCAGAAGGCTGCAACAAAGACCCATCTATTCTGTTCCTGCAGCTGCAAGAGCCAACTGGACAAATCTTTTACCAGTGAGTCAGACTTATTCCTCCTCCACCCACGGTATCTGGCTTTAGACAGTGCAAAGCAACACACATTTGATGCAGGGGCAGGTCATTCAGTTACGAGTCTTCTCTTGCAGCTGTAACAACTGCAGGTTTCATCTTGGCTCACCACTTTAGAAACCAAGGTTCATTAAAAAAACCCCTTCAAATTAAGCATGCAAGTCAAATGTAGAAGAGAGCAAGTCTGATTTTCTCAGTCAGCTGAGTTGTAGTGAAATGTTTTACCGCCCCAATTACTTACTACATTTCCACTTAGATATGACATTTCCAAAGGGAGGAGGAGTAGTATCTGAAGGGATAACATCAGTAAAAAGGGACTCATTTGAGAAAAGAGTCCCATGCACGTCCAAATCCCAGAATCCTGTCCTGGTTAGAATCCAAGCTGCCAGAATAAGCAGAGTAAGTGTCTGAAACAGGAAGTCTGGCTATCTGTCAGCCTGCTGGGGATCTGCACCCTGCTAATTGCATATTCAAGACGAACAGCAAAGGTGAGGATTTATACTCTTTGTGTCCAGCTAATAACTGTAGGGGTTATTATAAAGCAGATAAACCACAGAAAAGTGAACCAAGACTGAAAAAGCTTTCTCTTTAAAATCGCTTAGAAGGAAAAAAATCCCATGTCAGCTTGTTAACTTTCCCATTAGAAGGCTGACAGCAGTGATAAACCATCAGCGTGCATGAAATTAGTGAGTCATCTGAAGATTCAGCACAGAAATTTCCCTTTTCCTCTGTGGAGCTACAGAATGAGCATACCTCTGTGATGCACACTAAGTTGTAGTGATTCCCTTTCAACTTGTCACATTTGGGATCCCAGCCCTCACCTTTCCCAGGCAAGATCAACAGGCACGTGACTTATTCCACACACATGCACCCACCCTGCTCTCAGGCACATAGCAGTGAGGTTTCTGCCCTTTCTCTCACCATTAGGAGGATCCAATATTTATCTATTCCTCTGCATGTGTCATACAAGGCAAAGCAAAACTGACAGTGGTGGCTTCAAGCTTCTAAGGAAGGAACAAAATAGTTTTCTCCTCTCTCATGGTTCAGCTGAGCACAGGATGAGTTTTCCTTTTGGGCAAGTGCTCTCTTCAAGAGCAGCCTGTCAAGGGGCAGTTCTGGGAACACAGCTCAGAGAGCAAAGTCAGCCTGCCAGGAGCAAAGAGTTTCCTAAGGGAAGGACGGCATTGCTCCAAGTGCTCTGGCCTCTCATCCTTTTTAATTGGAAAAGCTCTCCATGACAGTTCTGACACAGCGATTCCTCTCCCATTAGAAGGAGAGTATCTGCTCTCCTGTTTCAATGCAATAATGCTCACAGCTGCTCACTCCTGAAAGCTAATCAAAACCCAGCATGGCAATGGGATGGAAAAGCAACTTGACTGCATGGTATGAATCACCTTGAAAGGAAAAGCACAACTGAGGAACCCACACCATGAACACCACCTCCTAGAGGTTACTCATATCAACATGCAATTTCATGCACTGCTGTGCAAATGCTCTTCAAAGAAGCTGCAAGTTCCAACAGTCCCCAGCTATTCTCTAACCTCTGTGATAATAGCCTTATGCTGCTTAATCCTCTTCAGCTCTTCTTCACAGCTCATCGCATAACACCTGGACAAAGGCAGAGGTTTCCCATTCCGGCAGAGAACAGTTTGGCACTTCCCCACGTTTGCTGAGGTTAGCGTGAAGCATCCACCAGGGTCCATGGGATCATGTTTTATATGGCAAAGGACAGCAGAGCCTCCAAGTTTCTGTCCAGCTGTTCCAAGTTTCCTGGAATTTAAACAAAATAGTGATTGTTCTTTAATTGAAAAACAAGTGTTAGGGGCACTACAGAGAAACAGCCGCTGTTCCACAACCAGAAGCATTCGGGGCACTGGCTCTATTGGATCACTGGGACAGAAAGGTCTCCACTGAAGACTGTGACACTACAGCAGCAGCGCTGCAGGGATCCCACGTGCAACTCTCAGGCAGGGTGTTATTTTCACATACTCAAATATGCTCAATTTCAGGAAAAAAAAGAAGCTTTGAACTACTAGGAGTTTCACAGTTGTCTTTTCCTTTACATCTTATAGATATGTGTTCTGAAGGTCAGATAAAGCTTTGGCTTCTGAAGCCAAAGCTTCAGAATCTTAAGATAAAAATAATAATTCTGACTGTAAAAAACCTCTACTTTTGAGCAAAAGCAGAGGTTCACTGTTTTGTGATGTCTTCAGCATAATGCTCTTAAAAGTTATCAAATTATGACAAAAAAATCACAATGGCCGTGAATTCCACTGTGAGAAGGTATGGTTTTCATTTATGCTGTCAGGTACTAACCTGTTCAAAAAATTCTTAAAAATGTTTATAAACCTGCCTTTTCAGCAGAAGCCACAGTAAAAAAATAATCTATGGATAAAATAGAAGTTTTCAGAAGCCTGCCATTAAAATGTAAATTAATTTCAATATTAGACTGTGAAAAAGCACCCATCCTTCCCAATAGCTTGTTTATCAGGATCTTACTCCTACAGTAATTAGAAAACTAATTATAAATATTTGTATTAAGGCTAGGTATAGCTAGTAAGAGCTTTAGATTCAAATTCCTGGGGAGAGAATGAACAATTAAATTTGCAACCAAGCTTCAATGTGCTTTCTACATTATTTTTTACAAATACACTTTAGGAGTGCTGCATATCATCTGTAAGCATCAGTGAATGGTTAAATGCAACTGGAATGAATAATATTTCCAGTTCTCCAAAGAAGTGGTTAGCTGATTTTGATTTGAGACCAAAAGGGAAAAAAAAAAGACCTTTTTGTAGGAATGCCACATTCCTTGTAAATTGCATTAGTAGCAAACAAAACCACTTAATAAGTACTTTCAGTACTCAAATTTGTTATTATTGTTGAATATTTTAAGTATACAGCAACCACTTTCTCAGTTAGCAGTCTGAGGCACTGTTATAAGCAATTATGGGAAAGAAGTGTTTTCTCCTTTGCGTTTGTAAGATTCAATGCCACCCTACTGCTTCCCTATCTTTCCCAATACAACTTCAGTATTTTTTCTTTCCAAGGGTGCAGTAATTCAACGATAAGCAATGCTACTTTTAATTTGATCCATTTATTCAGTCTCTAAGCTGCTTATTTGCTTTCTCCTTTGTCTCCCTGACCTCTTCACTCTCCTCTGTTCGATTTCCTTCATTCCTTCCCTCAGTGCCTCCCTAGGCACAATTTCTTCTTCTGTCCAGAACAGCATGCATGGTTTCCAAACCACTACACAGAACTACTACTACACTCACAGCTATTGTAGCACAAGTTTTCTGGATGGGTCCTGCCCAAATAACATTTACAGGTCAAATGGATTTCTAAGAAGTCTGACTATGTGTTTTAAATATTTGTGTAGCCTTGAATAACCTGAATTGGTACAGAGAAACAGAAAGGATGAGTTCAGGCTTTGCAGGCAGCTGTAGCAAGGAAGTTTAGAAAGATGATCAAGACATTCACACCACTGACTTGGTTATGGCCAATTGTAAACCTTAAGGCTTGGAGAAGAAACCAAAAAGGAATAAACCTCCATCCACCACTTATGAGCATTTTAGTAACTTTCAGGTGGGTTGAGATTTTTTTTGTTTGGTTGGAGAGGGGTTGGGGTTTTTCTCCCCACACCGGAAAGGAACTGACAGCAATATTTACAAAACAGGCAAAAAAAGGAAACACTGTAGCCAGATACCATGGCTTTTTTCCCCCCTCTCCTATTTCCTTGAAGCAAGAGCAGGTGCCTGACCCAAAAGCAAAGAAACTGCACAGCGAGCACAGAGAAGGTAAGAAAAGCTTCAGATCCAAGACTCACCTCTGCATAACGATGAAAGTATTGATCATGTATTCCTCCTCATTCTTTGTCTTCTGCAGCTCTTCTGCCAGGATGTCGCTCATGGTGCACTGCAGCAAATAGGGCACCTCCACATTGCGGTCCCCATCGAACACTCCATAAAGGGCCTCCCGGTTGTCACAGAAGTTGTTGGCCGAAAGCGCTGCCACACACAGCCTAGGGAAAAAACGAAGAAGGAAAACATCAGGGTTTTTATCCCACTGCTGTCCTCTGAACTTGTCATTTTGACGGGAGAGATGCAGCCTGGTCTGAGTGCCAGCTTTAACCACCTCTGGTCACAAGTGATCAGGACTGCTTTCTGAGCTGTGGGGATGAGTCAGGCCCATCAACAGTGCTAAGACATAGAGAGAACTGTACTGGAAGTTCAAGCCAAACCCTAAGGATTCTCCCTCCTTTTCAGCATGTGAGCAAGTTCCTTGTTTGTAAAAATAGGGGGGAAAGGATGTCTGAAACAACACCAATTTAAAGTGCACTTGCTTCTCCAAAAGCCATCTTGGAGATCTACCATCCTAATGACCAAGTTGTGTGTTAAATCAGTTAGGAGTCAGGAAAGGCTTGCTGGCACTTGCTACAGAAACCTAGGTAGCAGAAGATTTCTAAAAAGGTATTTGAGGAACAAAGAAAGATTCATCACATTGCCAGCAACACAGAGACTAGCAGACTCTTGGTACATTATTTGTCAAGTGCTGCCTTAGTCACAGGAGCACCACACAGTATGAATATTCAGAGCTTTGGCCATTCTGTCTCTTCTTTAGTATCTCTGATTTGCTTGGTAAACATCCTTTGGTTGAGGATAAAGAAGCTTTGCAAAGGGGAAAATGCTTTTAAACACTCAGATCTTTTGCAAGTAGCAGAGTCTTTCCTAGACCAAATGTGTTGGCTACACTTGTATCTTAGCAACTCCCCTAACAAAGGCCCAAGGGGAGAGCCAGGCAGGAGAGCTCGGTACACAAATGAAGAGACATGGCTAGGCCTCTGCGAGCCCCAAAACGTCCCCAGAACTTTCACAGTGAGGAAAGGATCTCTCTGTCTCGACACAACAAAACCCTGGGCAGACCGTACTTGTTCTTAACGCCGGATGCCTCCGTGTAGCCGTGGCTCCACACCGCTGGTGCTCCCGACGCGTCACCGGCCGAGGGCTGGTCGATCTTGAAGCACCGGATATTGCTGCAAGGAGAGGAAAGGGCAGAGATGCAACGGATGGACTTGCTGACATGATCCAACTTAAAATGTGCAAAGAACACTCTTTTAACTCACCCAGTTCTCAGTAACATGCTTAATAGTAGAAAACGAAACAGGACATCCAAAGTGGTTACCTTTATGTGCCTGTACACAACAAACAATAACTGAACCTCTAGGAGGGTGTCAGCTGCACTATTTTGTTTAGCTGGCTTCTATTTCCCTGCCTTCACCCCTGAACTATTTGTTTCAAATGAGGCCCTGTAGGAATACAAAGCAAATTTGCCACTAGATTGATGAAAGCCAGTACAGTGAAGTGACTTCAACTTATACATGTCTCCTACCCATTTTAACAAGTTTCTGTGCTCTTTTCATTGTACTCAAATGAAATCTCCTGTATGACCCAGAACACCCCCTAAATGGAAAAAAAAAATTAAAATAATTGTTTAGAAACAGCAACGTGTAATAACAGCCTTTCATGAAAACACCCACAGAACAGGAATCAGCTCCATCCTGATCTTGCACCAACCTGCAAGAGCCAGCCTGTGGTCCTGACAGCAGGCACTGCCCTTCTGCATTCCCCAATTGTGCAGTCCAATTTTCACAGAGGCCCTTGATCCTCTGCCCTCCAATTTACTACCAACATAGCCTTTAGCCTGAATTTCAAGTATCTTATGGAGTACAGTAAAGACTTAAAAAGGGCCCAGCCCTCTCTGTTTATACTCTTCTCTTCACAGCCCTGCTTTGCTGGGGAGAGGTGACCCACCCCCTGCTCCCTACTGCTCTCTTCCAAAGGCAGGAAAAGCAAGCTCCCCACATGCTGCAGACACTTCAAAGGCACCCAAACCTTTAGTGAACCAAATGAAACATAAAAGGACACAGGCAGAAAGGTCTAACTGTTCACTCTGAGCATTCGTTTTTCCTGTATCTAAATCCCCACCTGACCTGAACACACAGGAAAGTCTTTCTTGCATTGCAAAGCCTTCCTCAAATAACCTAAAGTACTGTCACATCCAGTTTGATTTCTTTTTACATTAATAGCCAGGATATACATCAGTGAGGGCAGACTAAAAGCCAACACATTACATAAATAATGTTAGAACTACTTGTGTTTTAAGTTCTTGGTTTTGCAGCCCTCTGTGTGACAAATAGGAGGCAAACATCTTGCCACAACCATTAAAAAAGATTAACTAATCCCAAATCAAACTGGAAACTTGAATCTTTTCTAAAGCAGCAGAGACTTTAATTCTGTTGCACCTGCAAAGCAGGACACATATGAGCAAACACACTTTCTTTGCAGACTTCTCATACAAGGCATTTATCTCCAGGGCAGAGGAAGAGAAAAGTTTCTGTTTGTTTCTTTTTTTAACTGGGTTGACTGACCACTGGTTCCTAGGCAGGTCAAGGACCCAGAGTTGTCTCAAGACTTCTCAGCACTGGGGGAAAAAAAAAAGCTACCTTAACACGCTGGTTCCAGCCTCCTTAGGGGCACCAGTACAAACACCATGTGTCCTGAAGGGAATGATACCAAGCAGAACACCCTATGCAAGCAATACAAGCTAAGGCTTCTGGACAGCTTGGCTTATTTTCCCCTTAATTTAAAATGACTGTTTCAATTGAACTAGATGCTCTCTCTTAAAAATCAGAGTAACAGCATCTTCTTTTTTCTTTTTCATTTTAATTGCTAATGAAAATTCTTACATCCAGTAAATCACTTGACAACATCCTCCCAAGTATGCAAGCTTCCTTAAAGATCTCCATACATACTAAAAAAGCAAGCATGCATGACAGGACTCTTCTCACCAGCACTGAGAATACATATTAACCTACTACCTGCTTGATTTCTGCCAGGGCACAGATGGAGAGCAGCCTTTCACATGCAGAAGGAGGATATAAAAAGTACCAAGTACACAAGTATTTTTGTGCCTGCCATGAAAATCAAGTGAAGGAAGCACCTCCTCCCTCACAGTCAATTATAGCGGATTACCATAAAAGTAAGGGTAGTGTATCAGACACTGAGAAACCCCTCAGCAGGCCTGAAACACCTGACTGTGCCCAATGAACACTAGTGAACAGAACAGACCTGTGGTCTTAAGAATAATTAATTAAAAAAAACCCCAAAACTAAAAAAAAACAAAGAAATGCACAACAACAAAAAACCCCCAGAAAACCCCAAACAAAACACACACACACAAAACCCCCAAAAAAACAAAAACCAACCAACAACAACCAACCAAACAAAACACCCCAAAAAAACCCAACAACCTCCCCCAAACAAACAAAACCCCCACCAGTACCCCCAAGGCCAAAACCAATAGCAACCAAAATGCACATGCAAGAGGGAGAAGTTCCCTGTGAATTAAGGACCAGACATATGCCAGTAAAAATATGGCCTATAACTGGGCCACACTACTCTTCAACTACTTAGGATTTAAATTTGTACAATAATGCTACCATGCATGATGCCTGAATACTAACGTGGCAAGACAATATGTGCCCATCTTGCCTGAGGGTTATACACAAGAAAAGCTGATCTTTCACTAAGTTTTGACACCATTCATTAACTCGATAAAACATATGTATTTTTCCCCTTTGAATCAGAGCAATATTATACACTGCTTCTTCAGGAAGATTGCCTGTATGCAACAGAGCTTCTCTTAAAATACAGGCATGCCCCTTTTTTCCACTGCCTGCTGCAGAACGTGGACTCTTGTTCTCATCTGTAAGGAATCATCATTACTCAAATTTCCACCTATATTTTGAAAATCTGCTGATTCAAGCTAACAGTAAACTCATACTGTAAGTGCCCCTTGCTTGCACAGCAGATGAGGGTTACTACTCCAGTGTCTGCTCTTAACCATTTAAAAGCGAACAACATGAAGTAATCCCTCAACCCCTAAGAAGTAAATCAATCCTCCTTGGAACCAATGTCTAAGAATAAAAGAGATTTAGAAAGAAACTTGGAGCTGGTGCAGTTTCCTACAGGACATAAGAAAAGTTCAAGGCAGCACCACTGTCCACAGATAATCCGGTTTACTGCAACAGCTTCCCATCACAGTGCAGAAGAAGGGACAAAGCACTTGGGGAATTTCAGTTATGGATGACACTTAAATCCCAGGGCAGGAAACAAACAGGTAGACAGCAGGGAAACTGACAGTCCCAAAGCAAAGGAACTAGTTTTGCTGTAAAGAGAGTCAGAGATGCAAGTCTTTAGCAGTTTAAATATAAAAAAATATATAATTTCTAGGACAGAGGCAGAGAGATATGAAGGGGAACAAGAAACAGTATGTGAGAAGGTAAAAAGCAGCACAATGGCGAAGACAGACCCAAGCAGGTGAACGCAACAAAAAGATACAGCAAGCAACTACTGGCATCTCATCAGTGGTATAAAATATGTCTTTTGGCTGAACCTAATGTCAGATGTAAAATGGACTCAAACTGGCCCAATATTGGTTACACCAGACTAGCAGACCCCTCCAAAAGTCACAGCTGAAAGGAATTGCTCTGAAGTGGCTAAAGTCATCCTCTTTAATGAAGTATCAATTTCTGACCTATTCACACAAGCTGTTACTTTCTGATCCACTGGCAACAGAGAACCATATTCCTTGAAAGAGATACCACTTCTATGTATTGTGGTTTTCACATCTAGAATCATTCTGCTCCTTCCCCACCCTGTAAGCTAACTTACTTCAGAAGCTCTAGGGTTTTGTGATCCAGGGCTAATCTGGGATTTCCAGTCAGGTCCAGCTCCTGCAGTTTTGGAGGCAAGTTTTCAGGCAATGTGACTTCACTCAGTTCATTGCAGCTTAAGTCCACACACTGCAAAAGGAAAGCAGCCAAAAAAACAAGAGAATTCAGCTGTCATCAAGATTATACAAATTTTCATTAAATGTGGTAATGCATGTTTCATGAACAATAAAGGCTGCAACCAAGACCTAAGACCATTCATTTAAGTAAGCAGTTCTTACGAAAGAAATTATTACATGGCATTTAGCCATCTTGCCAGATGTCTGGGACACCTAAAAATATGTTCCTTCCATTTCCATCTCTAGTCAGGTGTCATCTTGTTATAAAACCAGTAAGTTTTGTCTGCTCTTCACAGAGATGAAGATGGTCAGTTGATTTTCAAATTAAGAAAAAATGTCATTAATGAGAACAGTCTCTTAATAGACAAAAGAAATGAAGATAAGTACAGCCAGGGTTTCTAAGCCACTGGCATAGTAGTCCCTCCTCTAAATGAGTATGAGCTGGCTCCCAGGAATTCAGTATTTACTGAGGGATATTAAAATAAGCAGAGTTATTAACATATGTGGAATGGAGGAGTAGAGGGGGGAAAAGTATTGGAGCAGTTTTAAATGGTTTTAATTAGTGTCATTTTAGACGGATTTGTATTTAAATACAAAATCAATACAACAAAAGAGTGACAAATAGGATGTTTAAATATTTAAAAAATAGAAAACAGCAAAGCAACTTGCAGGCTATCTACCATCTAAGCACAAATTAGCTAGAACAAGTGCACTAGAATGACAAAATCCCCAAACATTGTTTAAAGCTGCATATCCCGATGAAAGTCAATACACAGTGAAAAATAGGGCATGTGAGAATAAAATCAAATCTCCAAACCGTCTTATAGGATGACTAGCATAGTATGCACCAAAAACTGAAAAAAAAAAAAGGTAATTCTGAGAGGACAGAGCAGGTTGGTTTTTAACAGAGGACAGAAGAACTATCCACATCTTTCTGAAAGACCATTTTCTATTTCCAAGCTGCATAAGTGAAAGACTTCAGAAACTTAAATAAAAGAGCTGAAAGGGGCAGAGGGGGATTTTTTCTATCTGAACATTTTGACCATTATGTAATTTCCATCAATGCAAGAGAGGCACTTTCATTTTTGTAGGTATAGTCAAAGACATCAGTTCCTGAGCTGGAAGCAGACATAAGATAACCTAGTAAATCTTGGAAAAGTCTCCAAACACTTTATTAAATAAGTGCAATGAAAATAAAAAATTTCTGACCCAAATCTTGAATCCTAAGATTGTCTAATATGGAGACTTTATTATCTATGAAGAACAAACTGCTGACGTTATCTAAGCCTGATAAGGAAATCAAAGTTTAAATCTGTCACGCAAACAAAATAGTCGACAGCTTAGCAGCAGTTATTCCAGCGAGCTTTTTCCCTCTGCACAACTCCTTGCCGCTTCCAGAGAGCCAGTAATTACTTTGCAGATTAAGGAAGCTGCCAGCAGGCCTTGCTGTGTTCAACACCTCCATGCCATTACATATTTGATGGAAGAGCACGCTGGAATGAGAAGTACAAGACCAGTAATTTCACTGTTCTCCTTAAATGCCCAGTGTGCCAAAGACAGCAACACTCTTGGTCCCTAGGCACTGGTGAAGATGGTTCATTTATTAGGTCGGAATTTCTTAGGTGACAAGTAACAAGGTTACTTGTACTCTTTGAAGACTAAGAGGGACCTGCTGTGGGTCTGTGTTAAATTTAGTCTTTGTTCTACTCCACAGGCAAGCAGGAAAGTTTATTTCCTAACTTATTCCAATTTCCTCCTGTGTTATTTTAATGCAAGCTGGTTTCACCCCACCCATGTAACACCAGAAGAACAACTGCAACTGCACACAGGATTTTGCACTGGATGGGCCAGCTGGAAGACAGGGTTTAACAGGGAGCATCTGCTTAGGCTGCTGCTTTCACAGCTTTGTAACTGTTGTGTTCAAGGCTGGAAGGGACTTGGGTTCTTTCCACTTGTAGCTGAAGGTGATCATACCAATATTAACCTATTTGGCTTTTTAATTATGTAAGGCAAGAAAACTGAAGTCACATAATAGCTGCAGGGAACAGTCTGTTGGGGCACTGACTCAGGTGTGAGTTCTTCCAGCTGCTCAGGTGTTCACAGAAGACATTTCAGTGTGCACAGGGCAAACCTAACTCTGACAGTATAAATACCTGTCATGAAAGACAGTAAAATCCCTAAAACTGTATTGTACAAGGTATTTCTGAGGTCTCCACTGCGCTCTTTAAAAAGAGAGGACAACATACAACTTCTGTAGCCTTGACTGTAGTGTGTAAAAAAGGCTTAGAGACAATTACATCTTTAAAACGACCTTGTGTCTGAAGTCCTGGAGTTATTGCAATTGTAAAAGCATCATCATTTACACTAGTCTTCCTTCTGAAATCATTCAGACAGCATAGTAACTGCTGCTAACTGTTCCAATGACACTGACACCAAAAACATAACACGTCAGCCACTCAGTCTAATTAAATACAGAAGCAAAACAGCCATTACCTCAGGTAACAGAGTTTCCCCAGGAGTTTAGAGTGAATGCCACTTCAGTTAAAATGAATCATCAAATATGATATAATCACAGAGGTGACATCAGACTAGACGACTTTGTGCTTTGCTACAAACAAGCCTATTTCACCAAGTGACCAAATCCACAGTTAAAGAAATAAATTCTGCATTTCAGCATATTTTGAATTCTATCTCATATCTAAGAAGGAGCTCGGGTAAGGGCAAGAAATCGATACAGGCAGGCAGCACACTCCTGATCTACAGACTGATAAACACCAACCTTGACCTACAGAAATCACCAAAAGGCCAGAAGAACTTCTATGCCCAACAAGGCACCTTCCCATCTGGCAACTATACGAACTCATCTCATGCAAGTCAAAACTAGGCTTGAGTACTGACCAGGCATTTTCCTTCCACAAAGGTGGAGTCAAGGAACAGTTTGCCCTCTTAGATTAAGCCACAAGTTATCTCTGCATTCCCAAAACACTTAGTGACGTCCACGTCTCTTTCTTCTGCTGAAGAGAAATAAACCATAGCAGCAGGAAGAAACTGCCAGCTCTTCCAAGAGCATTTCGCTGCTCAATGTGGCCAAGTAGCACTTTAAATATGACACTTCTGTAAAGCACTCAGTTTTCCCCAAGATGCACAAACAATAGGAAAAAGGTGACTGTTCCCTATCAGTATGTTTACATTATCTATATATTTTTTTGTTAACACTACCCTCATATTTTTAAAGAAATGTTTACCATGCAGAGCCTTGCTCCCCCACCTCAATTCTTCCTCTAAGAAAAAAGGCTTTACTTCTGATTGATTCTAAATGGCCCTCCGCTTCCTCTGGCCATTGTTCCAAAGAGGGAGGAGTATTCAAATACCCACGAGTTTGTTTGAGATTTCCTGGCTGAAACCACAAAGCTCATCTTTACATATACTCGCTTGTCCAACAGAATTATTGCTCCTGCTGCTTTCCATGACCCCAGACACTGAGGCACACACAGCAGGCTGGGAACTTAGCCTTTTGACTTCACAAAGCGCCAGGACACTAAAGTTGTTTTGAGTCCCTGAATAGGTAATCAGTTCTCAGCCTCAGAGAAGGGCAGATTTTTCTGCTGTATCACAAGATTTGTATGCTGTGAGACAACTGTCTCCCAGCTCTGTCCAGCAGAAAGGGCACACAGTGCAAACTATTCTGCACTTGAGCCAGGTGAGAAGCAGAAACTCAGTTCACAAAAGGTAAGGAGCTGTGTTCATCAGTGTGGTCAAGTGAAGAATGCATCCCTCAAAAAGAAGTGTCAGGAAAAGTACAGAATTACTTCTGGAAATACAGACAGGAGACGTATTAGGTAATCTCCCTGTTGTGCAAAACGTGATTGCAATTAGGAAAATGAAAGTAGATTGCCTAAATATTCAAATCCTGTGCTTCCAGAATTTATCTCTGTCCCCAAGGCCTATCCTGTTCTGCAGCTTCAGCGGTTTTCGAGATGCACTATGAACAAAGTCCATTCCTACAGAATTAAACAATTGCCAAGGCAGCAAGAGTTAATTACGCATAGTTCTTGCCAAATGTTTAAGTCGTATCAAAACAGACTGTCACGGGAAGACAATTAACACTATTCTGGCAGAAAAGATACAGTATAACCAAGGTAAGCGTAAAATCAGATTTGGAGGCTCCTCTTCGTTCCACTCTGAGGCTGCATAGGGGCAAATATTTTGCATATGACTTCAGAGGAGAAAGCAGCTGTCAGATCCACACACTCTCTGAGAATATACTATCCCATAGCAATGAGAGACCCGAGGGCAGAGGAGAATTGGTAAAATTGCATTACGCTTGCTTCTTCCAAAGCACATTCATTCCATACCTTTATTTCAGAAAGCTGCATGACTTCTGGGAAGACTTCAATGCAGTTGGAGTGAGCAATTACAGTATGCATACGTCTGCAGTTCATGATGGTTGTTGGAATGGCTTTCAGTTTGTTCCCACTAATATCAATTTCCTCCAACTCTTCCAGCTTGGCCATTTTGCTATGAAAACAAGAATTTGAGAATTTTTCTTCTAATAGAAGCATATTTTATTTTGAAGTGGTGATAAGAGCAATGGTTTTCGTTTCCTTAAGAGAGCAAAATCACAGACTTTGATTGTTGTTCACAGCAGTGCCTGTCACCTCTCCTCATATCAGATGCTAACACAGTTGTGGAACAAAATGTGTTCTTCTGTCAGTGTTTGTTAATGCTACCTTTCAAATTACTTTTTGCTTACATTCCCCCTGCTCACCAGCTCACTTTCACTCTTCTTCCTCCTTTCTTCCCCTTTCTATCAACCCTAGTTTCTCACGCCATCTCTCCCCCTCACATTTTCCCCTTCCCCCTTCAAGCACCCCACTCAGCCCTTCCCCCTAAATTCCTCTCTGTCCCTTCTTGCTCCTGAAGCCCAGCTGCTCAGAATATCACACAAGGACAGAGATGTCTCTTCCATTATTTATTGGCATCTCTTTTTCAAGGTTGTACCCCATCAGTTTTACAGCACATCTTACACTTGAAAGATTTCTGATTAAAACAGAGTGAATTGAAAGCACAGAAATTGCTGCCAAGGCAGAATCTCCTTCTGGAGTTGAGAGGATTTCTCCCTAGTGGAGTTTAGTCCACTTCCAGAGGACATTTCCAGACGGCTGTGCTCAAAAATCTCTTGTGAGGAGAAGCCCACCAGGTGCAAGTAAAGCTACCAAGCCAGGGAAAACAGACCTCCTTGCTTGACTTTCAAAAGCATAGAGTGATTGTGCTGAATTAGTCCAGCTGAAAAGACTTTGAGCACCATGAAAACTCACCAAATAGTAAGCATCACTCACTTATCTGTACTGCAAGAGAGGGTAGCAATGTGCAGGAGGGCATAAGTGGGGGAATCCGCCCACAGCAGTACCACAAACTCCAAATACAGCCTCTGCCACCACACTCCTGTGCAATTCAGTTCTCCCTGTGAAAATACTTCATGATGCCCACCCACCCGTGGGACAGAGGCAGTGAAACGAGTTCCTTACCTTGCAGGGAAGCTCTGTAGGCGATTGTAAGCCATGTGCAAGATTTTCAGGTGTGGGTGGCCTGTTAACAAGGGTACACATTTATCTGTGAGGTTGTTATTGGTCAAATACAACTCCTGCAAGATGCTATGGGTTTCTTCAGAAAGGGTGGCTGGAGGAAGCATTTCCAGTTTGTTGGCAGAGGCATTAAGAAATCTCAGGCTGTAAAAAGAAGTTACATAAGGGAATTCAGTCAAACATCCTGCAGGTTTTGTCTAGCGGTATAAATAAAAAATGCTATTTTTAAGAGTTAACTTAAGATAGACATGAGGCAAAGGTCAAAAGCAACAAGTTCACAACAGACAGACCAGAAGTCTACCGTTACATGAGCAGAACATTTCATCATGCTTTTAATTACTGCATTTGTAAGAACAAAACATCAGCAAAAGGAGTACGTCAAAGTGTCTCTATCCTACTATCAAGACCTCAGCACCTCCAATATTACTACAGTTGTAGCTACAGGTGAGAGCAATAACAAACCACATCATTTCCATACTCATTACACATAAAAATGAGTTCTGTATTCATCATCAATGAACCATGAGAATTGCCTTTCAAGTGACTAAACAAGTAAATGGTAAAAAAAAGCCAGCCAATTTTTCAGTATTTTAAATACGGTCTATGGTGTAGACAGTATTTTGTTTAAACCTGCAGGTCTGAGAGCAACAACAAAATATGAAAAGTACTCTTCAAATATTTGGATAAAAAAAGATGCATCAATCACAACAAAACGCAAAACACGAGACCAAGCAGTAATTTGTGTTTTAGATTTTAAAGAGAGACTGTGCTAGTAGCAAATAAAATTTAAAAAGTTATATCCTTGCTTGCTGATATGTGCAGCAAGAGAGCCTTATTGCTGTGCAGCTTTCCTAAGTGCCCTTCCCCTTCTCCCCAGCACAGCAGAAGCCCGTGTTTCTGCAGTCCCACCACAAGGAACAACAACTGAAGGACCACAGAAACAGAGCTATTCTTTCTCTTCCAAAGGCCTTTTCCAGGATGGGAACAAGACTTGCTGAGGTACAGGCACTGGCCAATCCTGCCAGCAAGGTTCTGTGGGCAGAGGATTCACATTCGTTAGGGGAATTTGGTGATCACAGCAGCACTATAGGTATCTTGATGGCTAGAACTCACACCAGTAATTTCAAACAAATGGAAAAATAAGACTATTTATCCTTTAGTAACCAACTCTGGCATGACTATGCCTTTTGAACAGATATGGGACCTCTCTTCCATTCTCCTGTTTTCAGAAAAGGTTGCCTTGGAGCAATGCAGAAGGAAGTGTGGGCTTGCCAGTCTGCAGCGACCACATTTGGAGCAGGCTCTGCTGCTCCTACCAACTAAAGGGAACAGGCAGCTGCAGTGGGCAAACCTGCATTCAAGAAACCAGACTCATAAATGTACTGTCTCAAGCCTGTAAAGCCCACTGATCAGGACACAAAAGGTAGGTGCATTCCTGTCATCGATCTTAAGAGAAAGTGATAAAACATTGATGGCTGCTCCCATGCACGCAGGCGTCCACACTGACCTTTAAGGTCTACTAATGAATGAAGTGGATTTGCAAGAGCAGCAGCTGGTTCAAACTTGCTCAGCAGTAAATAAGGGTCAGACATGCTACAGGAGTCACATGGAATGCCAAAGGATTAAAAAAAAAAACCACTATTTCCATCAGAAGCAAAAGCCTCTCAGCACTGCAGAGAACTGAAACTAGGTTAGCTGTTTTACACAGACAGAGGAGTCCACTTCAGAGAAACACAGTTTAATCCTCAGGCTCATTCATTATTCACAGGGGTGCTAAAAATCCAGAGGAGGAAGGGAGGGGAGGAAGGATTAGTGCAGAGAAGGAAATAAGCAGCTGAAAGGGGTTTTTAATTTATTTATTTATTCTAAAAAGATGCTCAATTTCACCTTTTAGCTACAAACTAAAAATATACTAAGCTCATTCAAGGCTGGATCATTAAACTGAAGCACACCACAACAGATCCTGTGCTTAATTAAATACCAGCTATTAGTAAAGTACAGACAGTTACTACTTTGGCAACTTCAACCTAATGTGCATGGTAGTCTTCCCTCTCAAAAAAACAAAGGCACTTTGATTAACATTAAAGCCACAGTATTTTTTGTACCATTCATAGTACAAAATGGTCATCTTCAGCTCAAGCTGAGAAGGCTTAAGTAACAAATAGGTTTAAGACTGCTGGGAAAATTGAGTTGTCACAGGAGTATGATGGGGATAAGAGGTGACAGCAAAACACACCCTGAGAAAGGTCATGTTCTTCTGAAGAAGAACCTGTATCTTAGTTTTGTTCTTGCAAGCTGCATGAGAATAACCTGGAGTGTTTCACAGGTACCGGCAGCCAAGGAAAGAATTTAGAGAGCATTGTAGCCTATGGCTGTGAAGTCTGATCAAGAACAGCTAGCCCAAAGCACAACTAAAAGCTTCAATTAAGAAAAGGCACATTACTCAGTTAAGAAAATGTACATCACTCTGATACAACTGAAATTAATACGGTGTACTACACTGTAGTCACTTTAAATTCAAAAGAAAAATTAATCAAACGTTCTTCTGTTTTTAATAAACTTTCAACATTGGTGAAATGTAACAAGAAATTTCAATTTATTCCCTCACTGGTAATAAAAGTGAGTGGAATCTGTATGTTCCTGTCAGAAATAAGTTTTGATGTATGTATTTCCCAATGGGGAAGGGAGAGAGGAGAGTTGAAGTTTTGCACACACACACACACCTTTCCCTCCACCCTGATCTTTTGCCAGATCTTCTAGGGAGTGATACAATGACACTGGAAATAAATCCCTGTCATCCTAACCTACACGTTAGTGCCTTGTTGTGAACAAAGTTGAGGTGACTACCAAAAATCTTAGCCAATAGCTTAGAACGGGAACCCTGCAGTAGCAGGGTGTCCCACCTTAACTGACAGTCAGAGTCAGAATAGACACACACTCATCTCTATCTCTAGATGACATAATTAGAATTAAATTAGCTTTTGGAAAGGAGTGTGCTGCTTGCTTACACGTTTTTAGACCAGCTGTTATATTAAAATGGCAAAAAACATTCTGAAATAATAATCCTTTCAAGATATTGTCTAGATTTAAAAATAAAAATAAGACAGGGACACTATTATTCTTTGGGCAGAGAACAGAATGAACTGTCAGATTGCTACTACCAAAGATTTATCAATTCTGTGCTATAGTCTTCTATTAAAAAGAACGAACCAAAAAAACCCCCACAACAAAAACCCAACAAACCAAAAAGTCCCAGTAAAACCTAAAACTTTAGCTGCCCATCAGGTTTCCCCTCACACTGATTTCACACGGCAGTCCTCCTCCAGGTTATTTCCATTCCTCTATTTCTTCATCCCTGTGCAATGCACCAGCTGCTGCCTTAGAAGGCACATCTTATGAATGCCCTCCAGAGGAGTGGAAATTTACTTGGGCACAACTGTTCCCATCTCTCTTGTGCATGGATTTTAACTGATTCATGTTCCTTGAAGATATCCCACTCATACTGCTTATCAGATGGAAGCAGAATGTCAAGTATTAAACCTCAGTCCAAAATTAATTGTTTCCCTTTCCAATTCCACCCACACACTATACCACTATACCATGAAAAAAACCTACAGTATCACTACAAAGACCCGAATTCAACAGTCTGCACACATACCAGAGCACAATACAGCCAGGAAAGCATGAATTAACAAGTACTAAAAGAGTGTCGCAGATTAAGAAAGAAATAAAGGTGCGGGCAGGGAGATGTCTGAATTCTTCAGCTTTGACAAGGTGAATATTCTCCTTTGGAATAATAATATAAACAGTGATCTCTGGCTAATAAGTCACCTTTGGTTTTGGGGGGTATTAAAGTGCAGTACCTTGCTGGACTTAACTTCTCCAAAACACAAAATAAGAAAAAAGACTATCCCAAAGAATAGGTTAGAATCAAGGACATGGATTTAATTCAACTAAAGACACCTAATATGCAATCATATCCATTCCCTATTTATACCCAGAAGATTCTGATCTCAATTTGAACTTCTAAAAGCAGAGGAAGAATATCTTCTATATAGAACTGCAGAAGGTTTGAACTTTGCCTACCAATGCCTACCTCTAGCACACACAAAAGCTGAATACAGACAATTGTGAGAACACACCACCTCTGAATTCCTCACCATTTTCTGAGGTAGCTTGACAAACTTGCCTTGCTGGGTAAGACACAGCCGCTACTGAAAAAATGTAAGTTCTCCAAAAAGCTTAGGAATGTTTGACATTAGAAGGAGGAACAAAGACAACGGCATTCATTGCTGAAGCAGCAGCAAATAAAAACCACTGTGTTTTGCTTGTAAGTACTGATAAGAGTTGGAAAGAACACTGCAGTTGCAAAAAGAGAATATGCAGAGAGATCAAGATCTCCAGTCTGGTCTATGCCCCAAGATCCCCATCAGTACAGAGCAATCAAAACACAAAATTTCTTCTTCAGTGCCTTCTGCAGAGACAGGTCCTCAATTTCTGATTGCCTAAGACCAAAATAATTTATGATTGTGGTAGCAGGTGTGTGAGGAAGAATCCTGTAAGCTAAGCATGTCTGGGGGGAAAAATCCAAGTTGTTTTGCCAGCCTGTGCAGAAGAGAGTATTTCTTCTTAAAAAAATAAATATATTAAATAAAATAAATTAAAAGACGGAAACATTCAAGTGAATCCCCTTCCTGTTGATGGACTGCCAAAAAAACCACTTCTGCTGTCTTGTCAGTTCTTACTTTCTAACCTATGTTTAGCTGTTTTATTAACTGGGATTTCCCCAGTTTCCAAAGTACCTGCTTGCAAATCCTTAACCTAGCAACAACGAGACAAATGCAGCTAAGAATTTCTGCAACACATGCATGTGCATCAAACACTCAAATAGCACTTGGCATTCATTTGACTTGGTTTCCTCCCTCAAGCTTCCCCTGCATCCAGGACAGGACTGAATCCTTGCATCACAATGAAGCAGCCACAGTGGGTGGAAATGGCAAATATCAAATGAGAGAAAATTTACTGTGTCACCTTCCAGAACACCAGTAAAAACCAAACTCAAAACAAATAAAATAAATTCAAAACAAACAGAAAATCAAATGAGGTAAGAACAGCAGAACAAAGCTGGAAACAAAAATCATGCAGACAAAGTCTAGACAAGCTCTGAATAGCTGACATTGGCTTAACCACCACAGCTGGCCACTACCAGACACTGCAAAACAAAGCCCAAAGTTAAGGCTGTGCACATCACAGCTACACATCTTCACCTCACAAATGCTTTAAGTAGTCTGATGGCTGTTTTAAGGGTTAATACTGAAACATTCATTCTAACTGGAAAGGACGCTTAGGCAAGAGACAAACCCTTGCCCATCTTACCGCTGTGCTTCCCCATTTCGAACCCTGCCCTGACCACAGTGACTGCTTTCTACTGTGCCCAGCTAAAGCTCTTGAATACTCATTCGTCTCATCTGGAGAGCACTTGGTGCAACAGTTTCCATGCCATTAAATGGTAGTTTGCTGCAAGCTGCTCAAGGAAGGCAGAAAAATGTCTGTACAAGAATTGGACACTGGAAAAGGCATCATAACAGATGCAGCAGAGGAAAGAAGTGAAAGGCTTCAGGAATGCAGGTGCACAACAAAAGGTTCAGGACTCAGTTTGGGAGTTTTCCCCGCCAGTTGCAGCACTTGCATGAATTCTCTGTTTTTCCAGCATATGGTAATGAGAAATGAAGAGATTATCTGGCTGCCTCTGTAGCACTGATCTTGCCAAGAAAATTCCCACCCCACAAAAGAAATCCTTGCTAACATGATCAAGATGTGCATACTTTCAGTGCAATAAACAAAATCAAGTTCTGTCTCAGTCAGAGAGATGTTTCATAGGCTAGTCCTCAATTTCTCCTCGATTAACAGTTTAAAATAGAAAATTAATTAAAAAGCAGACCAACAAAATATCCCTATTTATACTCTTCAACAGAAAATGACACCTTTTCATTGCTTTTTGAAGGATTAAGGCAGAAAATCACTGTTCATAGATTCTTTTATGAATAGAACTGAGCTTTTTCAGTGTTTGGAGTTGGTCTTTTTTGGTGAAAGCGATATTCTCTCTTTGTGCAACAGTGTACCAATTTCCCTTCCTTCCTCAGATGTTCTAGATGTCAAAGCCCACCAGTGCTTGTGCTGAAGTTTGCCCAAGGCACTTCACACCCACTTTGTCAAATATTCAGGACTGAGAAAGAGAAAGCATTTATAATTCACAGCATGAGACTTCATATCCAGACAAGATATCATCTGTCAGTTGCACAGACCCGAGTACTTTCAAAAAAACCAAACCAAAACAAACCCCTATCTTTTCAAGGCTGTAAAAGGCAAGTAATTTTATGCAGAGATAAAGGTTCTGTAAGGTAAAGTGATTTGTCCAATATTACATGCTGGGTAGAGACCATGGCACACCACTCAGGAGAACCAATTCTCTTGGCATGCCTGGCAGTACAGATTGTGCTTCCCAGGGAATGCTTGGAGAAGAGAAGCATTTTACCTTTTTAAGAACAAAACAATCTCCTGAACACCCTTCCAGACCCATTTCTTTTGACACTTAGCTGCTGATAGATACAAGCACTTGAAAACAAAAGGAAAGAAGTTTCATGCAGGAAATTCCAAACTTAAAACCCCAGCATTGTACACTAATATATCTACCTGTACTGCTGTTTTCCTTCAGAGTTCTCACTTTTGCAGCAGTCACAGGAGCACCAGCATGGACAAGCCATGCCATCTTAAACCAAGTTAAAGGGTAGGGATCAACAGGGAAAACACTACCCTTCTACTATCACCACAGGCAAGGGAGGCTGCATTGCTGATGAGATGCCAGAATGGGTGAGCTCTGTTTATCTCCTGTGATGGTGCATGACTTTGTTAAGACCTGTAGAAGACTTTGAAAACACGTGCCCTGTACTGCTCAAAAGCTACAGAGGGGAAAAAATTCCCCAAGCCTGAATCAGCCACTTAACACTGTTATTGAAAATATTCTGTAATTCTACCTCTTCTCAGTATATTCCTAGTAAAATTCTGGGGATCTACTCCCAGTCCTGGTTTTAGCTTGTACTTATTCATTTTGGCATTAAAACAAAAAAAAAAGAAAAGAAAACTGTCTACAGATGAGCAGCAGTACAAAAAGATCAGGTTTTCTCTCTGCCAAAATTGCACTAGACTACATCCTAGACCTACAAACTGCTTTTGATACAAATTTTGCAAAATGATTTCTCTCATTGCTTTCAAAGATGCCAGGAGCTCTCTAAAACTTATTTAAAGGTTCCTTTCCTTTCCAAGTTAACAGATAGGAATTTCAACTTAGGACAGTTAAAGAGTGAAAGCATCTCAACCACCAATCTAATTCTCAAAGTCATTTCCAGGAAATTTAACCAGGGGCTCATGACAGAATTAACAACAGCATAAAAGGAGGAGCTTTGCAATAATTGGGAAAGGAGCTCTGCCAGTGAGATCACTACCTCTTTTGCTTCTGCACTTCTCAAGAAAGCCAGGAGCTATGCACTTCTTTTGTCACAGCTAGGATCAGAAATAAAACCCCACAGCAAACAATCTCACTGTCTGCTAAATTATGCATGCATTGAGCACTCAGAAATCCCATGACTATATGTGGAAGTGAAGAGATGCAAGGAATGCTGACACCAAGTGGGGCCAGCCCATCCACCATCCCCAGACGATGCTACCAACCTCCTATATTTCAATCACAGTCACTTGAAGGGTATGTTCATATCCAGAAGAAAAACCAAAACCTTGAAGACTCTGATACTAAAGAAATAGCAGCATAAAAATAAGAATCCAAAAAGCAGATCAAGTGGTGACAACAGCTAAATTAGTGACAAACATTTGAAAAGCAGAAAAAATTTCAAAAAGCAGGGACAGGGGAATAACTGAATTATTCTGACAGCCTTATGCACAGATTTTGTTTTGTTTGACAGGTATAAATAAGTTCTAGCCTCTGACTGAAGGGGGGAAAAAAAGCTTTCACACTCCATCAAACAAGCCTAAGAAATATGTATTTAAAGAAACTGCCACTAAACCATTTCAGTGGATGTAGTAGAAAATAGCATGTGCTTAACTCTACAGCTAGATTTCAAGAAGTAGGTGTTCAGCAGGGGCTTGGTGGGAAAAAAGAAGCAACCATATAAGGAAACAAAACCAGAATAAAAAGAATGTGTTTTGGTGAGTTGGGCAGACATCTGTTCTTACCACACAAGGCTTGGCAACTTTCAAATTAGGGGAACCTCAGATTACCCTTTGAACGGAAGTAACACGGCAAGCCAAGTTCATCACGTGCACGTCAAAAAGATCAGATTTCTTTACAGTTTTACCTGTCTGCTTTCAAAAGCAGGTTAGATGGCAGTTCCAGGAGCTGGTTGTGCTGCACATCCAGGACCTCCACCTGCGTTCGCTCGAGCCGATCTGGGAGCCTTCCTAACATGTTGTGTCCTGCCAGCAGCTTCCGCAAGCTACTGTTGTAAAACAACCTTAAATAAAAAACACCAAAAATGAGAAAAAATTTTAACAGAAGAGTTTCGTTGAGAATTTAGGTATGGTATCACAGTTCATTACAAGAAAGTGATTCAGCCAACTGATTAGCAGACATGGTATTAATTACGCACAGATCCAAGAATGCCTTCCCACTCTCCACCAACTTCTTCAAAAGGTTTTCAGAGACAGGGAAGGAGGTTCACAGATGATTCAGGAGTGAAAGTAGTGACAAAGGGTTATTTTATGGTACTGTATAAAACATGAATATAGAAGCACGACAGTGAAGGAGGTAATTACTAACAAAGGCTGCAGAAATCTGCACATGTGGGATCCCCCTAGCTAAGGCAAGCACTTCAGAAGTGGGGGTGAAATCACTGGTCACCCCACAAGCTTTATAGTTCTCTACTCATCATGTGCTGACTCATAATCCAATGCAATTCCCCACCCCCACAATTTTTCTCTTCTGTTAATACCAGACTTACATAAAGCCTCCTTTCCAGTTCTATGGAGAATGAAATTTATCTAATCGGCTTTACTTTCTTTGGCTTTTACAAGCAATAGATGGCCTGGAGTCCCACCCCCCTGCTCCATTTTTTGTGGGGCTGGGGGAGAAGGAGAGGGGAGAAGAGGACAACATAAAGAAAAAAATAGTTATTCTGATCAAACACTATAGCTAAAATATTCAGGATAAACAATGGAATGAGGGCATGCACCTAAAGACACCAAAAAATAGAGCAACTCTCAATTTTTAACAGAAACCACTTTCACCAAATTAAGAAAAAAAGATTATTCTTCATCTGCCACCTGTCTTACATCTGTCTTACATGCCTGCTACTGTACTGTTTAATCTGGTGAGCCCATGCATGCTGACCTGCTTCAACCAAATACTCTCGAATTACTCAGCATTAAAGCAAAAATCTTCTTCCCTCTGTCACAATGACCCAAATACATAGAATGAGCCTCCCTACCCCTTCCCTACAATGCATCAGGTCATGGGATTATTGTGCCAAAATCATCAATCAAGTACGCTGAGTATTTTCCCCTTGACAGATACCGTCACTCTCGGTATCTGCATGCCAGTGTTAACAGTTATCTCACTTGGCTGGATTGTCTGAGTTATGACCATGGATACAAGTCAGCAGCCAGCCCTATCATTCCAGAAGGCACAACACGGGGTGAAAAGACTCACCAAAGTGATAAGCCTCTCTATTATGTATTCGTTATTTAACCATTGTTGGTTTACTCTATTTTTACTTGAAAATCTCTCTGTTATGGATTTGCCTTTGTATTCTATTTTTTGAGACTAGCTAATACTGTCAACACCAAGTATCAGGTAGAAAGCAGAACTGGTTGACAGCAAAATAAAAATTCACTTTGAGATTTTTTTGGGGGATGGGTGGGGGCAGGGCCATTTTAACATAAAGAGTTCAAATCGTAGCAAAAGCCTCAGAGATTTCCTCTTTCCATAATCCAGAAGAACTGAGTAAATCTTTGGGGGGTTTTTGGTTAGCTTTTTTTTTATTATTTGCTCTCTCTTACTTTTCAGGTCACACAGGCACTGAAGACCTGGGCTGGCTGAAAAGAGGTTAAAGAGCATTTAACTAAGCAAGCTCCTGATGAGCCTGGGATGCCTAGTTCTCAAGCTGGGTGGGGAGCGAGGATGCTGGGACTGCTCTTCCACACAGGCAGCTTTCCCACTTGCCCAATTCCCACTGGAAGTTTGGTGAAATCAATAAATTCTAAGGACAAGTACATCATTCGTCATCAGCACCTTCTCAGAAAACATGGTCTGGTGTAAGCTTTCTACCAATTCCCTTAGTAAGCAACTCTTGAAGAGAACACAATGTTGAATACAAATAGATCTTTAAAAAAAAAAAAAGAGACAAAAAGAAATTAAACCACATACAAACACGTATTCACTGATGGCAACAAGGTCGTCATGTTGGCAAGTCCTAATTAAAGCATTTCCCTTCTCTTTGGCAATATGATTTTTATGAATTTGTCCTGCATAGCTAAGACCAAATACCCTTTCTGTTATTTTTCAGTACTTTCAAAGCTAGAACAATTGCATTACAGTTCAGGGGACATTTTCCCTTTTTCCTTAACTGGGACAAATGCTAGTACCTCTATCTCAACTGCTTAAACCCTTTGTCTTCAAGGACTATTTTCCTGTTTCAAGAGGAAAACACTCAGCATCAACTGTAGTTTGTTTAGATCAGATGCAACCTTCACCCCACCAGGAAAATGCTGGTCACTCAAGGCTTGAACATTTGTGTTTAAGTGTCACAAGCGGCCTCCTAGGAGAGCCCTGCTGATTCACTTCAAAGGTTTTCTATTCTATGTAGAACAAAAAGCACACAGTAGTGCACCTGAATACACTTATTGAGCTTTTACTTGCTTTTACTTAAGACATGTTGAGCCATTTGCATTTGAGTCCAGACCCAGATTTCCCCTACAGTTTAATAGATATTCAAAGCCTGCCTTTTGAACGGAACAGGACCTTAAAACTGAGCTCACTTATTAGGAGCTAAGCTATCTAGACATATACTACAAAGAAGAACTTTCCAAGATAAGCTGTTTCCTGGGGTTAATGATAAGATGGAAGGAGAGACAAGTGGGATGTTGACTGCACCTAATTTCAGCTAATCATTAATCTCCCAGAGATATCCAGTATGCCTTGAAAGTCCTGGCTGTTATGAAGTGCAAATGAAAGAAAAACGAACTTTTGCACCCCCACCTTCTGAGTAGCCACAGCTTCATTTTTTCTGTGTGTGTATGAAAAAACAGAGGTATTAATAGTCTGCACATCAGCCTGTTAGTTTGTTTGGTAAATCTCCTCACATCCTCTTCTGTCCATATTTCTAAAAACTATTCTTTTTGCATTTCTGACACTAAAATGGCCACACTGACACCATCTTATACATTCATCTGACCCAGAAAAAAACTATCATTCTTGGTTTATGATTCTTTTCTGGGCTGTACAGCTCCTTAAGGAAAATATTTGTACTCGATAATCCTTGTGGGTCCCTTTCAACTCTGCTTATTCTGTGATTTAGTAGTTCATGATACATCATCATCTTTCACAACATCTCCTTCAAAGTATACAGAACAACCTAAAATGACAGCTCTGTTCCAGTGAAGGCAAGAATTCAAAAATGCCCAACACCACCACCTAAGCAGTATAACTCATCTGGAACAGACACGTCTCTCTAGAACAAGTAATAGCAAGACTCATTCATTATTTAAACTCAATTCCTGTTTTGCCTCCTCTTCACTTCTTTTTATCATTTATATTTATCAATTTTAAGTTTAGACTTCTGGGAAAGAGATCATCCTGGTAGTGAAGGCAATTGCTCTTCTTGCAGGAGTTTACTTGCGTGATGAGGCTTTCCCTTCTTTAAACCCTTTTCCACTCAAACAGGGCTGTGTGCTGGAGTCTCTAAGCATCACTGAAACTAAGTTATAAGTGCTGGATCTCTAAACTGTCATGCAAAGTTATGGCTGTAAATATTTAATATTCAGTAATAAAAATGAAGGGCTTTCCTGCCTGAACTGCCGCATGAAGAACTTCAAAGTTCAAAGGCACTACTTACTCTGCACGAAAGTAAAAGAAGAAAGGCTGGGTGGAAGCTTGAGGCATGACGACATCCCACAAGGTAAAAATAAAATCAAACAAAAGATAAAACAGCCCTGACAGTCACTGGAACAAGCTAAACACTGAGTCAGCAATTATTTTTGAATTGTTTATCCTGTTCCACATTGTGAAACTGGTCTGCAAGACTTACCGGGCAGGCAGCTCACAAATCTGATTGTGGCCAACATCCAACACTTCCAGTTTCCTGCTGTCACACACCCACTCAGGCAGGTTTTCCAGGTGATTTCTACGAATAAAGAACACAAAGAGGTGTAACTAAATGATAATTGAGATGTAAAGTCTATTAAGAATACAGCCTCAAGAGAGATACAGATACCTGCAGGAAACAAATCTGCTATATAGAATGTTTCCTGTGAGATTGTATCGTTCCTCCTACTGCAAGGGCACTACCAGTGCAGCCAGGTCCTGAGTGAGGGGGCAAGAAAACTAACAGGAGTGTTATCTCCCTATATGTGCAGTCACCAAGAAAATGGAAAAAAAATGCTTCCAAATTATCAGGGGAGTATTAAGAGTATCAGAGTACCAAAGATGAAATCTCCCCACAGAGAGGAAAATTTCTGAGATGCTCCTCAGAAGATATTCACATCCTACACAGTTGAAATATCTCTTCAATCCCTCAAATCCACTGAAATCCACTCTACCATTCTTTAGCTGTCTCAGCGAATAGAGTAACATCTTTTTTGTGTGTAGCTTTCAAGCCAACTGTTTTGCTTTTCTTTTATTTGTCTTCACAGAAACTAATCCTTCTGGAGGCAAGGCTTCCAAATACTGCACCAAAAACATGCAAATAGGAACTGTGAGGCACTTCTGCATTCTGCCTTAAAGACAAAACTTAGCAGCACAAGATACATGGAGGAGGTTGTGTGCAAATGCACTCACATACTGACTACTTCAGTCAGAATACACAGAGGCAAAACTGGGCATCAAATACCAGTCAGGCACTCACAGACCTGAGTTCAGGAAGAGGATGCTTACAAAGCATGAATATAAATCAATCATGTACTCATATCCTTTCATTTATTCCTGCAATAGTCCTCAATCAAAATATGCAATGGCAACCCAACCCCACTTCTCATATCGCTTCCTTTCTGATCTCAAACGGATTTCCCAAAATCCAAGCAAGCCAAAAAGCTAAGGACACCCTACCCATTTAGTTACAATGCCATCACTGAAATGAAGCACAAAAAGGGTTTTGTGATCAAAATCATGCATTCTGCACCAATTTCATTAACAAATAAATGGAGAACACAGCTGTACAAAGATCGCTTTTCAATAAATCACTTATTTAGTCACACCAGTGTGGTACATTTAGGTGCACAATGTGAGTAACTCAGGGCTGATGAAACCTCCAAGTTGATGGCCACTAGCCAAGGTTAGCTCACTAAATGTTATGATCACCCTCAATAGCATGAGTGCTTTAAGCAGGTTTTTTAATGAATGAGATTACCACTTTAAATGCAGATGAGTAATTTTTTAAATAAGACAGCCACTAGGCACATGTATAAATGTTTTCCTGATTCATTCCTGGAACTGTAAAACAAACTAAGAAACACCCCCTTTTCCATTTCTTCCCTTACCCCACCTTCCCCATTAAGGTGAAATTTACAGATGCATTCAAATGGCAACTACAGACATCCCTGCAGCAGCTGGGGCTGCAGAGAACTACGAGGACCTGCAGGAGCTGCCAAACGGATGAGGAAACTACCAAACCATCACCTACGCTGGGCTTACAATGGGGACATATCCAGAAACTTCTGTACAAGTCTCACATTGGTGTGCATTTGAATCATCATGTTCTAATTCCATAGGACAGGAGATATTTAAATCATGGAAATTCTTTTCCTTTAACTATCAAGGAATACAAATTTTGCTTTGGGAAGTAATTAAAAAAAAAAAAAAGGCAAACCTACAAAAAGGAAACAGGAAAGAACTGACCATCAGAAAAAAAAAAGCATCCTCTAACTTTGAAAATCAGTCTTTTCTTATACCAAGGTCCAATTCCTACCCCCATTCCCACCCAGCAAGATGACAGTGAATATCATTGTTCCATGAGTCTCTTTGATTTATATTTCACGGGTCCAAGAAAATACATATTCTTACCTAGAAATATCCATATAAGCCAGGCAATTGGGAACTGGATACACATCAAGGTGAACAAGTTCTAGGGGAAAAAGTATATATAACAAGAAAAGTGGTGATGAAGATTTGCACTTAAAATGACTGTTCCATAAGAACTATTTTAAGAGCTAACACCCAGAGATTTCAGAGCATGTCAATAACCTAAAAAGTTTCTGAAGATCTGGACCTTTGTGAACCCTGAGTTCTGTTTCTTTATTATATCTTAGTACATTTGCTATATTACATTGTACTTGCTATGACAGACACTGCATAACTGATCAGGGACGAGAAACTGAAGGTTTAAAAGTTTCGTGGCAAATTCTCATTTTTTCCATTTTTGTCACAAGAGCTGTAATTTCACCTCCGCCACCCTCTGCCCAGAAGAGTCAGTCACAAAACTGCTCTACTTTTTCCTCACTGCTCACTTGAGATATAAGCATGGGAAAGGAACCTCTCCACTCTGGAACAGCAAGTTACAAAATACAACAGAGTTCTTCAGGTCATGGCAAGATCCAGAGTATTTGTCAACACATTACATGAACCTTGGCACGCCAGTGGAGTTCCCAGTTGCAGGCAGCTTTGCAGATCTTTCATAACACAGCTACAGCTAGTAATGTTAATACTGAAGCAATCGAAATATAGCTCATACCCTAAGGTTTTATATTGCTAGTGCTTAGTACTAAGTTTAAAAAAAACCCCAAACCAAACAGACATTTATTTAAGCCTACAGAAAATCAACTGAAGTGCGACTGTAACAAGCAGTTTCTTTGGAAGATGAGATGAAAACAATGTGGCCAAGGGTGCAATGAGAGGACAGGCAGGAGGGACAGCAAGAACAAATAGGCAGTTGGTCGCAAGACATGGGTTGACTTGGATTCTCAGCCCACATTGAACAGCACATGCTCAGATTATGTTAACTTTTCTCAGCTACAAAGATCCCGGCATGAATACTTAATGAAGGTGCAGGCTTAGATATTGCTAAGATGACAGCCTTTTAAAGGCAGTTCAGACTGCTCATCAAATTCACAGTTCTACGACTTTGCATTTTCTTTATTCCATATTGAACTACTCCAAATGATTAAAATGGTGGTGCAAATTGAGGATTTTAAGTAATAGCAGTTTCTAGAGACAGATCAAACAGATCATGTTCATGGAACAGAGCAGTTACTCAACTGAAGAAGGCTGCATTATTTTTATTATCAAATAAGAATAAATGAAGTTACCATTATGAATTTCATCGCTTTCTGGACAGGGTAAGCAGCTGGATGGAGGAGCAAAAATAGATATTGTTTTGGTTTGTCTCCCAAATGGCCATTTGTTCAAACTTTCTCCGTGCAGGGAAAAGCAGTAAATTCCTTATTGGTTTTAGCAGAGCAACACATCAATGCAACCAAAACAACTGACAAATTCAAGAACCCTTCCTACTGACAGAGAGAAGAATTTCTAAGGTTTTTGCAGTTCTTAGACCTCCAAATTGTGTTATTTGAAAGTCGCTTCTGAGGCTCAGAACTGCCAGTAGCATGACACAGCACATGTGAAACCCTTTTATCTAGGACTGCATCAAGAGTCTCTTGATTATGTGCACTATACTCCACAAGCATCTCACAGAGACCCAGGTACAATGACAATACCACAGCTGCCCAGAAAATGCACTTACCATTGCAGGAAGCGTACAGCGCTTTGAGAAAATACCCACTGATTTTGAGGGTCACCAGCTGATTCCGCTCACAGTGCAACACTTCCACGTTGTTAAAAACTGTTGCATCCAGCTCCCCAAGTTTATTGTCTCGCAGATCCAGTTGGGTCACATGATGCAGAAAATCTATTTCATCGGCCTCCAATCTCCTAATTGAATTCAATCTTGCAGACAAAAAAAAGGAGATTAGGTGTAGTTATAAGGCAGCCTCTTGCTGACAAACCACTGCTCGCTCTACAATCAATCAGCTGCACTGGATTAAACTAGCATGCTTTCAGGTTCTGATCAAGGTTGATTTTTAATATTTTTCCCTTTGTTGTGTTATGGTTTTCATCCTTTGAAAAGCAGGATGGATATGCTCTGTAGCATTATCCATCATGACAAAGGAATGATGACACCAAGCTCTTTTCTAAACTACTCTGAAAACTACTGATAAAAAGCTCTGCAAGAAGCTAAGTATTACTGTTACTGTGTCTATAAAAATAAAAGATGATCTGGCTGTTATTTGTGCCCAATAGTCTGGAAAAGAACAATACCTCTACAGTTTCTGCTGGCCTATCATCTGCTAGAAAAATCCTGCACATACATGTAAACAGCACGTATTGAAGACCCTTGTCTTATTGGCCAAATTGAGATTTATGAATTCCCATATATTTGCTTCTTGCCTCTCCATGTTTCACAGCAAGCAAATTCAGAGACCTGAAAATGGGTGTTGAAAGAAAACAAAGCAAAAACCCAAGACAACTGAGCTGACAGGTAAAGAGGACAGGTTTTATACATCTTCACTGCAGTTCATGGATGCTGTCAATACTCAGCAACTTCCCCAGAAATTATAACTGAATGAATTAATTAATAGATAGAGTAATCAATAATCCAGCAATGTTTAAGACTGCAGAGCACTCCAAAGAGATGAGTTTCATATACCCAGCTCTGAACAGAACACTAGAATCAGCATAGTAACTTCTGCTGGCCCACTAAGCCAGATGAACCCTCCCTAGAGCAGATAAGGACAAAAATACTTGCAGTTCTGCTGTTGCTCCTGCTTTCCAAGCATTGTCCTCTGTGTAACAGTTGTGTTTTTAGAGTAGCTACATCTTGCAGTTAAAAGAATAAGGGTAATATGTCTCCTCCAATACCACCTTGCCTTTTCTATTTTCAATTTGCAAGCAGTGCTTCTTTTTGATTTCACTAAAGCAAAGCACTTCACTGTACAGCAAGTACAATATTTAATATTTCAGGTAGTGCCACAAAGAACCCCAGCTCACTGCTGGGTGCAGAAAGGATGTGGCAGACAATGAGAGGGCTGGAACTGCACTGCTGGAATTCATGGCCAGGTCAGCCACAAGATCACTTCTCTGAGGCCAATTCATTTGCTTTTAACATATGTACAAACACACAGACATATTTTAGGCCCATCAGAAACACTTCAGAATTCATCTACCTATTTTAGCTTAAACTTAAGCTGGCCCTTCCTAGACTGCAAAGTCTGCCGCACAGTAGTATGATAAAATAAGTTTTATCTTACTTTAGCTTAACTACAAGGTTCCAGAATTCTCTGTTTTATGGACCTCATGGTCCACACTCTGAATTGAGCCTTGACCAGCTGATTGCAGAATTTGTCTTCCCCAAAGACCATAAGAATAGAGCACCACCTCATACCAGAGCCATTTGTAATAAGGATCTGTTTGGACTCTTTGAGGGTAAAAATAAAATAATGTTACTCATGCTGCACAAGGCCTTTTAATAGATCAAGAAATATTAAGGTATCTCTTTTTGCCCTTTTACTTTCAATGTCCTTTTCTTCACCTCACAAATCTGTAACATTTCAAATAGAAGCTTTTTGGGTCAGGGACTATCATGTCCTATTGCATTAACCTCTACAGTTCCTGCTGGCCTATCATGTACTATTGCATTAACACTGCAACAACAAGAACTGCAGGAATCACAAGCGTCTCAAGCTCTGTTTTGTTTGATCCTTCGGTGCAAACATTTATTTCCCCTAAAACTCATTTTTCTACCTATTGATTCCCCTAAATGCTCACGTTTCCTCAAAGAAGAGTGCTAAGTCACGGCAAGTGCTGGGAGTTACATAACACCACCAGAAACACGGTTCAGTGGACAAACACAAGAGATTTATACCCAGAGGCAATTCTGACAGCCAAGGAGAAGCCATTTCAATACAAATAATTTAGACTCACTTATTCTTCCCTTTTTCTGAATACCTACCTTAAATCTACATGCTTAATATGAGGCATCCTTTTTAACACCTGTAGGTTCAGGGTATCCATGCAGTTTCCTGACATACAGAGCTTATCCATGGCAGTTAGCTTCTCCAGCACTCCAGGAATGTCAGTGAACTCATTGAAGGACAGACTCACATAGCTGAGTTGATGCATATGCTCCAACTCATCAGGAAGGGACTGGAGAAAGTTGCCATCCAGCAAAAATGTCTGCAAGCTATTAGAAGAGAGGAAGGGAGAATGAAGAAAATGAGTAACCTGTTAAATCACATTTCCTTTCTATAAACACACAAATCTGCTGCAGTTACAGTGGCATAAAATATACAAAAGGGCAGCAGAAAGAAAACCATTAATGAATAACGCTGTAACATCTGCTACAGAAGATTTCCACCAAATAATTAAAAGCTTTGGCAACTATGAAGTGTAGACTGTTAAACAGTTCAAACATCTCCAGAACTACAATTTGTATGACAGCTGAAGAACACAAGCAAGAAGGCTTAAAGACTTTTCCTCACTGTGAAGGTGACCCTTGTGTCAAATGCTGGAGACTGGAAGAGCTCTGGGGCACAAAGCATGCTTTACCTCCATCTGCAATTGCTTCCATATGGATCTACAAGCCAGTCTGCTCTGACAGAACCCAGCAAGTTTAAACTGTTTCTCATAGCAGGAGTATGTAGAGTCATGAAACTGCTTGTTGCCTTAGTTGTTCTTAGGCTGTGTATGTGAAAGTTCTAAGAAAATACTTGCTTGTGCATTTCGCCGACAACTGCTGGAATGCTTCTGAGGGCATTGCAGGACACATTGAGTTCAGTCAGGGTTGGGATACTGCAGACTGCCAGTGGGAAGTCTCCTAAATTATTATTTGAAAGGTTAAGGCTCTTCAATTTGGTGAATCTAAAATGAGATAAGGAAGAAAAAAAGGAACAAATAAATAAACCACGCCAAGTTGCCTCACAATAATTAATAGAAGGCAAGTTTTGTTACGTAAATACAAATCACATACATTTTTAGTTTACATGCTCAAAACAACCAGGGAAAATACCAGACACTCAAGTTCAACACAACTTGTAAGAGTTCACACATGTTAAGCTGACAAAGAGAAACAGACTCTACTGAACAACCCATTAAATGTATTTTCCAATGAGTGTAACAAAGAACAAATCCCTTGACATCCTTATGATATATTTCACCTCTGTGGTACCTCACCCTGTACTAAAGCATTGCTATTTTCCTGAACACATTTTTTGGTAGTAAAACTACCCTTGTGACACAGGTTACAAGGTGCAGGAAATTCTCAGACTATTTGAACACTAATTTTTTGTGGTGCTGCTGACCTGAGTGCTCAGGACCATTCATGTTTGCCTTTCAAACAAAAATTCTCATTAGAATAGACTGGTTTGAATACAACTGGGAAATGTGCTGAATTAAAACAGAATTTAGCAAGGCTTCTGCAGTGACAGAGGCAAAATTTTGTCCTTGACATGTCACAGAACTCTTAAAAGCCCCTAGGTTTATCACATCAGCCAAAAAAGCAACTTGCAAGTGTTTGCCTTATTAAAAATGACCAAAACCATTTAAACAAAAAACACAAGAAGGGGACAATCCAATTAGCTAGCCTGCATGTTCAGCAACATTATTATGGTTGCCCGACAACCACTGGGAGGTGTGCCTACAGCCAAGTAAAAGGATGAATGAAAAGATCTGTGTCAGATTCCGATAGATGGGAGGAAGTTTCTTTTCTGGCACAGCTTACACCGGGACATTTTATTTGGACTTAATTTTCCCTTCATTAAGGAGCAAGTCCTTTATTTGTGTGAGCAGGCTTTTATATAACTTGGCGATAGAAGCAAAACTGCACCTATGAGTGCTGCTATTCCACATGAAAGCAATCTCCAACAGAATATGCCAGTGTATCCATAGCCTCTGCATCAGCCCATTCCCACCTCAGAGAACTTTGCCCTCTTCCAACTAGAAAACATGGAGAGGAAATGCATCAAGCATTAAAAGGTTAAAGCATTTTGAGCCTAGCAGCTACTGCAATCAACTGGCATTTTGGTGCAATGATGGCAGGAGAAGAAAAAAAATAGAAAAATAATTGCAAGAGTTATCACAGATTTTGAACACCCTGTGCCACGCTGAAGGCAGAAGCTGGGAGCAAAGTTAGATGGAGACTAAAGGAAATCTTGCAATCAAATTAGTGCTGCAGGGGAAAAAAATGCTACTGTGCACAAACAATGACTAGTCTATCTCTAAAATGAGAACTGCAGATTAAAAAGGAGGCAAGGGTAAGTTGACTGATGTTAACAAGGGCTGCTAGCCAGAAAAAGAAATATGCACATTTTAAACATTATACCTTCATATTTCTCTATTTTGAGAGAAAGGACTTAAAAATCTTGAACCTAGAACTGAAACACACAATCTTGCGTTTATCTTGAAGGTAACTGTAGATTTACAGCCTTGATACAGATATACTGCCTTGAAATTTGGGGTGTTTCTGTAGTGGAACAGCGGTCCCACATCATCCTCAAAGTCAGCTGCAAATACAAACAAGAGTGCTCCAAGCAGTGAACTCTGAGCCTTCAGAATATTTTTTCCCAGTATTTGGGTAAGTACAAAAAAAGTAGTAAAAACGGCAAGATTAAGTCAAAATAACTAAGCTGCTGGAGAAACATCAAAATGTAACCTTTCCAATTTTCAAGCCAACCATGAAAAAAGAATTAATTCATTTAAACAATCATACCGAGGCTACAGCCTTTACCTGTGCCACTCTGTAGTCTCAAAAGGACAGTCTCAAGGCTTTTATCCACTAAACAACCTACTAGAAGATCCCAAACACAATCTTGAGATAAAATTACAGAAGATCAAACTAACAGAGGAAATAGGACTGGGGCAGCAGGTGGCAAAGGAAGCTAAGAAATACAGTAACTCCAGTGTCATGTTCAGTTTCAAGGTTTTCTGCATATATTCTTGTGCACAGCTGCTCTAGGTCAAAGACTGGGAGGGGGAAAAAAGCTCCCCCTACCCAGCATATCTAGATTACATCTCTACTTCTCTAATGTACCTTGCAATGTGTGCTTATTAAAGGTCTTAGGTGAGTAATCTAACTACTCAGGACACAAACTGAAGTGGTTAACAGGCCTATGTAGTACATAGATGAGGATGAATAGTACGTCCAGTATTGGATAATCTCAAAAAATGCACATAAAACTGTGTATCAAAAAATCCAGTAATGAAAGTTAATTGTTGCATCACATTTACAGAAACGCTGAAAGACAGACATCATAGTCTGAGTTCAAGTTGAGAGACTAACTTAAGACGTCTGGTCAGAAAGAGGTATTTTCTTCCCCCATTGCAAACATGTTCATTTAGAAAATGTTAAAGTCATATTTCTTCTCATGGAGCACAATCAAGTGCAGAACATTACTGAGCCAAATTAGCAAGGCATTTGCTCAAAATTAAGATGTAAGTCTATCTCTCATCTTTGGCCACTCACTTCCCACTATCCACATCACAAACATGCCGGTGCACTTCTGTTATGGAGCACTGCCATGCTGCACATTTAAAATGCTGAATTGTTTACAGCTTCTTATATCTAAACAGATTTACAGTCAGTCACGCCAGTATCACTTGTACATCACATCGGTATAAATAAGGTAGAAGTATTTTACAGACTCAAGTTTTCTGTTGTGGCTGAGTTTGCAAAGCACCAGGCTTCTAATAGACTTTACAGAGCAACATCTTTGCTGTTTTCTCACATCCAAATCTTTATTCCTGTCAGAATAGAATCACACATCAGTGCCGCCCACATGGCATTGCTAGAAAGAAAAAAAGGCACAGCATTGCTCATTTGAGACATGACAGCATAATAACCTCATATTAAGTCCATACATACACTTTACATCCTCTCCTGCCTTCTTCCATGGTTCCAGACTTTGTTATCTCTTAGTAAAAGTCAACCTGAAGAACAGCATCTCTCAATAAACTATGCTCAGTTAGCTTACTAAGCTTTCTATTGTAATGGCCAACACATAAACACTTGCTTTGCTGAACAAAAATAGCCCTACTTTAAGCTAGAGCAAAATGTTGACATGTCAACCCTTGGGTTTAAACACGCAATAAGACTGAACACTAATTGCCCTAATTGAGCCAAAAACTGCCCACTTATTTAATCCTGAAGCTGCCACTTCAGGAAGAGCTTTAGCTTGACATAAGCAAAATAAGCAGAAGGACTTACAAGAGAAGTTTGTATCACAGCACAGCAATGAACTGACTGATGTGCTAATTTCAGATTCAGACCTACCCAATGTGAACAACACACAGTACTGTTCCAACACACAGTACAGCATTTGTGTTCCACTACGTTTGGGGCAAAGAGAATAGTGTATTCCAACTGGTGGTCATACACCAGCATTGAAATGCAGCCATAACAGACTCATCTGACAAAACTGGTGTTGCCTCACTCTTACCAGAAACAATTAAAAACCAGTATTTTACTATACGTGAAAGAGGAGGCATAATAAAGAACTCAGTCTAAGGAAAACAGTCACTTTTCTGAACCTATCTCCAGAACCTGGGCTCTCATGACTGTGCTGTGGTTACCGCTCAATATTATTTTCAGGCAGCAACGTAAGTGTCCCCCAGTTCCAGCACCATTTCTGAGCAGAACAATGGCGTTTGCCTTGCAGTGCTGTGACAAGTTTTGGAACTGAACTAAAACTTGCCACCCTCTTGAACACCTGCTACTTCGGCCACTTACTTAATCATGAAGAGAATTTTCATAAAATTCTGCCATGGCAATTTCCTCCTTGGAAATAAAAGGTCCAATTTACTCTTTTTCTGCAGTTGTGTTGGATTACCCTCCATGGCCTTACTGCCTAAGGGAGCTGCTACCCTAGTGCCAGAAATACCATCATAGCATCCTCCTTCCAAGAAAGGCATCATTGCGAAAGCTTGAATTAGTGAGATAATTCAAATGAACAAATAATGAGATGGTAAGTCAAATTCAGACTACCTCCAAACTTAACAATAATGAAGCTTTTATTATATTACATGGTTGGTAAGAGTATCATGAAGACAAGAGAACCAAATGTATGTTTTTTTAGTGGAAATAACCTGAACCTACACTACTGCACAGTGCAGCTCTCAATTTCTGCACATACCTACCACACACTGATTCATATGGGGAGAAAGACTGAGCTCAGAGGAAGGACAGAATTCCTTGGAAAAAATAGTGAAAATACATTCACTTCCTCTGTATTGCAAATTTATAATTGAAATACAAAAGCATTAGCTAGGGGTGGACTTCCAAACTGGAACATGTTGAACTACATGAAAAGAGAACCCTTACTTTGGAAGCCATATCTGAAAAAACTAGAGAAGTAAATTGAAGACTGATACAAAGTAACTGGATTCCACAAATATGTTCACTTGTTGAAACAGTACTTGGAAGAGATACTGCTGAACTTAGCCTTATAGGTCACTAATGTGAATCCAATTAATCCAAGTGCAATTTCTACTTTTAGACTACACTATTTTAAAAAATGCTGGTTTTATAGCATATTAAGTTCACTGTTCCAATTTAAAAAACAGAAAAAAAAATTCAATGTGTTTCAGGCATTAAACCAATTTTGCAAATGTCCCCACTAGTTATTTGCAGAGACTTAATTTTCGTATTTAATTTTTCTTTAATTAAATGTCATTGATTTTTGCTGGGTGTTCATGAGGGAACATTGTTGAGATCACAAAGATACACAGGAGTTAAGGAGAACACAGTCATGAAGGTTTGGAAAGACGCACTAAGAAAAACAGACTCTTTCTTCAACATCTTTACAAGTCAGATAAAACAAAAGCAGTGAAGTTACATAAACAAACTCCAAGTGCCATCTTTTGCATTACAAATATTTTTTAAAAAATTCCAAAGCTACAGAGACGAGAAAATAAATGTAGCATTAAAATACAGCAAGCACTGGAGAGTGTTTGTTACTAGTAGACCTCTGGTTGTCAATACTACAGCAACCTTCCCCCTTGCCCTGCTGCTCAGATGGCTGCACTTCAGTGTTTGACTTCAAGTGAAAGAGGAGAAACTGCATAAAAGTAAGGCTCCCTCCTCTCCAAGATGAACTGAGTTGCGAGAGGAAGCTTCCTGCATCTTCACACACCATGCAGCAAGCAAAGGTAGCATGCTTCACGTATTAGGATTTATTTCAATATAAAAAAAAAACCAAAACCACTAAACAAACAAACAAAACAAAAAAACCCAACCAAATCCCAAAACAACAAAAACCAAACCCCATAAACAACAAGAAAACAAACAACCCCTCAAAACCCAAACACACACTCCCCAAAATAAAGGGTGGGGGGGAAAGAAAGAACAGAGAAAGCTCAAATCTTTTCCAGTGCATCTACTGGCAGTGCCCTGTGGGGTCTGACAAGGGGGAAGATGTAATAATTGGTGTTCGTTAAATCATCCAACTTTCTCCACTAACCTCAGTTTCATACACTAATAGCAATAAAAAGGAATACCTCAATGCACTTTGAGGCCAACCAAGTGGCAGGCTGGAGACTTTCCTCCCTGCTTCTCAATCTCTAGGTACAAGAACAGACCAAGCTGCATCTCACACTGACTTCCAGCAACCTTGCCTGTTAGGTTCATACCAGTTAGGTTGGCAATACTGGTTCCCTGCCTCTTCCAAGTGTTCTCTGAACAAAGATTACATTTTAAATTACCTCCTTACTGCACAATTAATTTGTAAGGAGAGTTTAGCTTGAGGTTGCCTGAACTCCTGGGTTTTCAGATAAAAATTGGAAGTTGCAAGGGATTTCAGAAACACTTGTGTCAGTAATTCAGAGTGCTCTAGCCTTCTCATAACTTAGAGATGCATATTCAAGTTTCTGCCACTATCCCTGAAGAGTTTCAGCTGAGATGACAGTGAAGGCAGTTCATTTCTAAAAGAGCTCTGGGAGAGAAAAGATACCAACTCATCTTAACAGTGATTATATGGATTTTTATCTTAACACTCAACAACCACAATCAGAATAATTATTAATTCTTTAGATAAAACTGGCAAGCATAATTTTATTTGTTTTTAAAACAACTTTGTGTCTTGTGACATCTCACTTTTTCCTTATTTTTCTTTTAAATTTGCAACAGTCTTATCTTAAAAATCCACACACTGATAACTTACTTTTCAACATTAACAAGAAAGATGCCAACTTTTTCCAACAACACCAGCTGAAACCATTACTTATAAAGTGCTCTCAGTCCAGTGAAGCAGAGCAACACTAAATAAAGACCATGATCTATTCTCTTGCTTCAAACCTAGAGCAACAGTACTCTGCAAAATCAGCAAGCCTGAACTCTTGTTAGCATTTCAACTGGGGAACCTCCTCTCTTCTCAAAAAGAGAAATATCCTATCCTGTAGTTCTAAAAAAGATTATGTGAGGGGGAACAAGTAGCATCATTTGCTACTTTTTTCAGCACAGATGAGTTTTCAGATGGCTTACTTGTATACATAGTATAAGTATTCCTTGATAAGCATGGAAATATATAGAGGTAGCTGTATTTACCTTTCAATACTCAGGGAGTTCAGTTATGGAAGTTCACAGCTGCAGAGCATCTACAGCAACAAAAGGGGGTTGAGGGGACAGGAAAGCAAGTAAAAGTGCAGCTACTAGGAAAAAAGTACATCTACACCCCTGAACACCTTCAGATGCCACATACTGAGAAGGACTAAACATTTTATTCATAAATGCAACAAATTATATTATTTTAACAACTGAAAGAAGCAACTGCATAAACAAAAATAGAAATTCCATTTTTCCCCCAATACATTCCTGACTGCACCTGCCATGTCAGTGCATTAGTCAGCATATCATTACTATGACCCAGCTGCTTGCAAGTCGACCCAGTGGGTGGCTGAAAAGTTGGTATTTTATTGTGTCTTTGACACACTTGTTCTGAAATCCATCATTCATTAATTTACCACCCAAAGTGATTTATTAAGAGGAACTGCAGCACTAAGAATGGCTTAAAGCAAGATAAATTTTCGTAGACTGCCTTGCTAACCAGGTTTTACTTTAAAATTGTACCAGGAAGGGTAGGTATATAAATGCCGATGTGTTTTGCTCACAACATCCAAGCACATGGCTATTTTGGAGCCTTAGATACCTCTAGGCTGATTCAGCAGTGCTGTGCCTAATGTGCAGCTTCAATTTACCAATTGAGAATTCTGTATAAAAGCCAACAGTACCAAATCAGAACAGCAGAGATTCTGTACTTACTTTCCAGTGATCTGAAAGAACATGGGTGAACAAAAAAAGACTTCTGGTTTATTCAGTGACGTTTTACCTTGTGCAACCCCTATAAGTCTGAAAATGGTTTTATGGAATTGGTTTAAAAGGGAAAAATAAATAAATCAGACAATGTGTGTTCACAGAAATAACAAGCTTCACTTAACATATGTTTTGATACTGGGTTTCATTAACAATTTCAAAACATATGGTGCTCTCCTCTTGCTAGATATTTGGGCATTTACTCACTAGAGAAAAGCAGACTTACCAGCAGTCAAACTGGCTCAAAGCTTTTTGGGAACACAAGTACAACTCAAGTTTTCCCACCTAAAGGAGAAGCCAGTTCTGTGTTTCTTAGGGCAGGAAGGAGAATGGCTTGGGAGTACACTCCAGGGTCAGGCTCATGCTTTTGCTGCAGTAAGGAGGCAAAAGACAACCAATGGGGCACTGCTTTTCCAAACCCTCGGCAGGAACTACCACTACTTCACACAGCCCTTCGCACTGGCACAGCAATGGAAACAGTGGCAACAGCTTCCAGCTCCTCACTGCCTGGGTGATGATATGGCTGCAGGACATCAAGCAGACAAAGGGAAACATCAGGGGCAGGAGTTTCTGATGCACCAACTCAGATCCGCCAACGCTGTGATGTGTAATTAATTTTTCCTCCAGACGTTCTCAGACCTCGGGCCTTTCTGCCAAGCTCAAAGCAACGAAGGCACAGTTCCTATTACTCAATGACAGAATAGGAACAGCTCTAATAAAAATTTGCACCACCTCAGGTATATGCTACTTCTCCAGATTCTCCTCATGCAGAATCTCAGAAAACAGGAGACTTATATTTTGCCACCCGAACTCTTTCACTCTTGTGTGTTCAGGCTCATGTTAATAAGAAAAGTTTTAACAGATTATTAACTATCAGCAAGACTCAGCAGCTGTTCCTAAAACTGCAGTACCAATAGAACATTAAACAGAGAATGAATATTGCCCATCACATTAATTATCAATGCTTTCTAGTCCCAAACTGAATTAGCTGTAGGTACATGGACAAATCCAAATCTATTCCAAACAGAAATTAGCTGTAGGCATATGGACAAAGCATAATCAAGCATGTCCTTTACGCTTTCTGGTATTTAAAAAGGAAAAATTATAAGAAGTCATTAAAATAAGAGACACTGATTATTTGTCCACGTTCATCACTAGCTTATGCTAAAATTTCTCTTGCTATCTGGAGACCTATGCTGACATTCACAGAACATTTAATCCAGTCACAGTTCCTCTCCAGACTGTGTTCATAAGGTCTTGGAATAGCTGCCTGCTTTGTTTGTGAAGCAGACTTGCTTGGTTCATTCATCTTCCATTATGCCCAATTTTTTGTTTTTCCAAAATGAAATTGGAATGATATATAACAGCCCGCATAATCCATCTTGTATTTCTCGGTTGTTTTTCAAAGAGGAAGGGATTTAGGAACGTGGTTTAAAACATTTTGTTTGAACAGGACCATCCACAAATATAATCCTGAGGTACTCTGCAATTCAGTTACCACTAGAATTAAAATCACAGCTTTATATTCAGTATGGGAACATTCATCTTTGTGTACACAGAAAGCCTGCTGATTCCACAGAACACATACATTATATCATTCTGAGCACTAATCATGCTGCTGTCTACCCATTTGCTACATTCTCGGATGAGCTGAAGTGGAAAGAACTGGAAGGTCACAGACACTGAGAAAGAAGAATTAGGACTGAGCAGAGTAGAAAGAGAACTGGAACCAGACTGAATTTACAAAATTAGGGCTTTATTTGCTTGGGGGTGTAACACAAAACTTCTCTTGGTCACATGCAGTACTGTTCCTACCTAGAATGGCTCCCTTTGATGGGAAGCTCACCAACTCTCACTCACATGAGTCAAAGGCTGAAGAACTACAGCCTGGCCTCACTAGGTAGATAACACATTATGATCCTGCAGATCATGGCTCCAAGGACAGAGGAAGAGTAGTAGAACCATACCACTTTACCTTTGTAATTCACTAAGCGCTCTACTTGTGGATGGGCTGGGGTTTAGCCTCAGGAAGTTCTGCTTTAAATTGAGATGAGTGAGGTCTTGGCTATAAAATAGGTTGGCAGGCAGGTGCTCCAGGCTGCAGCATGAGAGATCCACTGAGCTTATGCGTTGTGATGCAACCTGGAAGTTAAATAGAACACCAATATATTAATACAGTAATAAAAAAAGAACATTTCCTTCACCCCTACCAGCACAAGATAAACTGTCTTTTAAGCACAGCAGAAGTGTTGGCATAAATAGCTGATCTAACACAATTTACATAATTGCTGCAAGTTATACCATGATCTCTTTCTTGGCCTCAGTGCTTAAACCAGGTCCACAGATGGCTAGCAGGGAGAAAAGAGTAAAGGTTTGTCAAATTAATACGTGAAATGAATCCATCTTCATTTAGGAAGTTATACTTTACAACCAGAAAAGAAATAAGATACTTGACATAAGTTTTAGTTCAGTCCTTTGGGTAGCTTTGCCTCCTCCAAGTAAGTGGAGGAGAGGGGTTAGCAGTCATCGCCATTGACTTGGTTTCATACATCCAAAATAGGTATTAAATGACAAGAAGAGTTATCCCATTTGCACCTTATTGAAGAGAAAAAATAACCCAGCAGCAAAGCACTGAGCACTCCTCTCTTCTCAATGAAGTAGAAGACTGTCCAAAAGTGGTAAAAAATATGACAAAAACAAAACTGAGATTTGGAGGCTTAACACCGTTTTCTAGAAAAAGGAAGGCATAACAAACACAGACTACAGAGGCTAAAAACAAATCTTAGCACTATATATATAGCTAGCATCATTCCACAGAGAGCTATAGGCAACTTCTTCAAGTAAAGGCAATACAGCCCCTTTCCATCTCTCTAGGATACACCTTAGTGAACTACATCCTGCTGTTTTACTTATTTATTAGACGTTACTAAAAATAAATAAATAAAATATCATCAGCAAAATTAAAAACAAACCCAAGACTGCAATGTAGAATGCTTATATTTTCTGTCCAACAGTATTCAAAATATTTTCACAAAGTAGAGTCACCGACATGCTACATGGCAAAACACCACCACACAGTAATGCAAGGTGGTGGGGATGGTGGGCAAGGAAGAGGAGTCAAGTGCTAGAAGGAGGAGAGGCATGTTTGAAGCAGGCATGGCTTAACCAAAGGAGGAGAAGCAAACAACTTCACCACCATTTTAGACCTCTGGGACCACACCAACAGTGCTCAAATGGTTATGTGTTCTGTCAGCTGCTCACACCAAAAGAAGCTATAGTTTCACTGGTGTTTTATGCCAGGATTATGGAGGGGCAAAAAGAGGAAAAGACCAACAACTCCTAATCAATGCCCCGTGACATAAGAGCTTCTCAGCTCTGATGAAGGACACACCACTCAACCTTCTGGGCAGAGATACAGTTTCTGCCACGAAGTACTCTGAAACTAGAGGAATCAGGTTTTGAGGAAGTAAGGGAAGTTGCTTCCCACTGAAAGGGAGGCCACAGAAATTTTTTTTGCTCTTCAACACAAGCTACACAGGCCTTAAGATAAGCAGTTGCTATTATAAACACACAGCCATAAGCTCTGAGGGGAACAGACAGCACAGTGTTTTTCTCCAATGCAACCGTTAATAATCCAGTCCTCCCACATCCATTAAAATGCTTGAATTTTTGTTACTCAATTAGTTCAGTCCTTTTGTTACTGTAGCTAGTATTTTTCTTTCCCTTGTAGTATGAGACAAGAATTATTCATAGGCTATACTGAGCAGTCGTTTCTGAATGTTGGGTATTCAGTCTGTTTATGCCCAGTACTGTACAGTTCTGATCACACTGCAAACACAAAAGATGAAAAACTGCTGACACTCGTTAAATTAAAAAGGAGGAATGTTTAATTTCAGGTGTAACGTTCGTATACACTGTTGCTCCAACTACTTGCTTGGAATGTGAGATGAACAGCAATAAGCAACCCAGCAGTGCTTAGCAAGGCACATTACTCTAAAAATATCTCAAGAACCAGAAATAGTAACTCTGAGTGGGAATCATGATAATGCAGTCAAACGAAATCAAATATACAAATTCTACTGTTGCCTAAAAAAAGGATGCATATCCTTTCTTAAAACTGTCAAACCCATAGAAAATCTAGTTAAAAGTAATTTTGTTTTTACAGGCTGTACGTACTGGTTATTTTTTGCTTGACTTTTTTCTTTTAAAGGAAAACACTTTATTATACAATGCATTTAATTAATATTTTCATGCAATTGACAAATACTGAATGATGCTTCCACCAGAGAGCTAACTGTAAAAGTTAAAACCCTATTTTAAAAGGTGTTAGTTCTAGAATCAACAGTAATTTTATAAGGTCTTTTTTTTACCAAACAGTACTCTAAGAATTAACTCCTGAAGTGCTACAAGGAAGGCTCATATAAACACACAGTCATTCTCAGGGAATAACTCAGGGCAGGGATAGTCTTTTCTCTTTTCATTGCTCAATACAGTTCTATAATGAATTCCTACAGAATAGAGCAACAAGATGAAAAACAGAGTAACAAAGGAGAACATTATCTTAATACTTTCTTTCATTCATCAGAAACTTTCACCAGTTGAAGCTGAATGTTGAAATTCTGAAATTATATTGTTCTGAAATCAGTCTTGCAATTGTCTACAACTGACTTGAATGCAGCAAGACAAGCTTCCTCAAGTTTGTTATTTATTAAAAACAGAGAGAGACTTTTTTTCTAAAAGATTAATCAGTTCTTTAATAAAGCACTGGGTTTCCCTGACTCACTGTGGAGAAACATTGCAGAGATAAGCTGATAAAGGGTGGCAAAATGCTGAGTAGAATATCCTTCACACTCAAAGAATAAAAAGCATCTGGAGAAAAGGACATTATCTGCAGAAAGTCATGCTTCCACTGGAAGAAAACAAAAACAAAACCCAAACATTCCATTGTAAATAAATACCCCAACAAGTTATCTGGGCTGCACTCAACACATCCATGCTCCTACAGAAATAGTGAAGAGAGTTGGTGTGGTAGCACTGCTAGAGGAAAAGGCTTTCTGGATACACAGGGAACCTGCATTAAGTGCTTGTTATGGTTTGTTTGGTGTTTTCTTGTGGAAAACTTCACTATAGCTGTTTGATAGGCTATATGTACATATATAAAAATAAAACCACAAGCAGCACAATTCACAACTCCTCAGGCAGAAGCCTTCATTGCCCAGATCAATCCCTCCTCAATGCCTTCTCATCATAACCCAAACTCCATAGACCCATCACACTTGTGTCACCTAAAACCACCACTGCATTTCCAGCACCAGTAACACTGAGGAAATGTCTGGGGCAATGATGGTACATCAAAAGCTCTCAGCGACAGCAGCTAGAGCAGGAGCTGTAGGGTCAATGCCTGTCTTTGTAAGACATGCAACATTTGACAGCCATGCAGCCCAAACAGAAAGCAAGATCTCACACTTTCTGAAGTCCATTTCTCAGCTGAGATATTTAATCATCAAAAAACATAAATAAACAATATGAAATATGCTGCTTTCCCCATTCCCTGGATATGATTTTTAAACACTTTACAGTCTTATCATTGTGTTGCAATGTCCCCCACTGTAATACCAGAGGAGCAGTAATGGGGTAAGTCCATACTGAATTTTGTACATCAAACCACAAAGTCCAATGGAAGATTTTTTTTCAGTTCCTGTTGCAACCTCAGTTATGCATTCTAGGCTTACATTGTTCTAAGGTGTTTTTTTTTTCATGAATATGGCAAACTAAGTTTAGTTTTGAAGAAGTGATACACAATGTAGCACATGTACTACAAAAAGCCCTGGATCTACCCATTCCAAACACCAAAAATCTGTCATTGTGCTTTTAATTTTCCCACAGCAGAAACAAAATGCAGATTTTTTCTGAAAATACCACAACAAATAATAATAATCTCCTTCCCTTGGGCAGTATGCCTTCTGCTCCTCCCCACCTGAGAGTTGTACACATACCAAAGAAATAGGAGTCTCCCTAACTTTTATACCTGTGTTACTTGTGCCACATTACAACTACAAATAAAAAGAACTATTCAAAAAAGCCAGCAGTACCTCTTATACCTAGATTTCAGGCAACACTTCAAATAAAAAGGTCTGTCTAAGTGTTTTGATTTTAATTTTTTCTTTACTTATTATTTTTAAAAAGGAAACAATATTTCAAGACTTGTGAAAGCACAGTATGGGTTCACTGTAAATCTTTAGCAGCTGGCAACAAAAATACAGGCAAATACTTGCATCAACCCATATTTTTGCTGCTTCTTGATACACAGGCTGAAAAACCACTTCGCTTTGTCCATCAGTATAATGACACCTCTGTCACTAAGCTATGCAACAAGACTGATTATCGTCTTTGTTTTACAGCCTTGGCTATACTACAAAAATGATCTGTTGCTGACAATGGATGTCAGCAATGGGCACAGCTGAAGCCAGCTGTATGGACAAATACAAGTCTTGTTTACACAAGGACATCTTTTGGTGTGACCTGTGGTGTGAATTTAAACCAATGTAATTATGTCTTTTTCCTGTTTACCCTCATCTCATTCCCTATAGCTCTATTCACATAAGAAATTACTGCTTAGGACTTCAACAGAAGACAAAATAGCAAAACAGCCCACACTGTACAGGCAAATTCCCACCCTGTTTGAACTGAGTTGACAGTGTTAAATTATACCTGCTGCAGACATGCAATACAAAGGCAGATTAATTTTTCTCCTTTAGGATTTGTTTTTAAATAGTTTGATAATCATCACATCCCACCAATGCCTGCATAAACCTTAACTAAACACTGATACATTGTCTTGAAATATCTAAACTAACTTTGAGCAAACAGGTTCTCCTCACCTCAGAACTAACCTTCCTTCAAATCCTAATCCTCCTTTCTATTTGAACATCAAAGCCCTGCTCAGCAGAGAGGCCTCCCTCCACTGATCTGAATTCCGCAGCCAGGAAGCACATTGGTGCCCTCAGCCACAGCCAAGAGCTGAGGAACTGTTTAGCCTGGTAAACAATCTAATGCCAAAAAACTTAATGGGGGGGGGGGAATAAAACATTTGCTTTTTCTTTAAAGCCATATATTTTCATTTTTAAATGGCAACTGTTAAAACAGGTGCAGCCCAAGGGTAAAAAGGTACTGGCTTTTCTGCTATCTCCTTCTGGTTTTCTTTCAAATGTTGAATTAGATATACTCCAACTCAAGCTAAGGGCCTTGCATAGAAAATATAAAACCCAGCAAAGGCTTGAAAGCCTGTCATTCAGATCCACAGACCCAACAGGCATTACCATAGGTCAGAGTAGTAATTCCCTACTAAGATGAAGGGAGGAAGTGCACGCCAGCATGGCAGCACTCACAGGGCACTCTTGCCCCATCTCTGCTCTGCAGGTGAAGCAGCCAAACACCTGTGGTACAAATACCTCATATCAGCAATGACTCAGGGGCACAAAAATGATTTAAAATTATCCCCTTCTCTGTTCTCCTTATCTCTGAACAAGGTTTTATAAATAAACATTTCACTTCTACTTTTGGCCCTTGTGCAAACCTCTCACAACTGAAAACAGCATTAGCAAATTCATGAGGGGAGGGAGAAATGTAAAGGGGATTAACCAAATTAACCAGAAGTTGGGCTCCCTTACTTTTTGTTGATAGGACATCAGAGAAAATTTCATAGATGTGAAAGCCGGTGTAACATAAAGATCATGACAGCAAGAATTTGACAAAAAAGGTGACATTCATCATCTGTCATTTGAAAATGTTGCATAGTATCTGAATTCATTACCAGAATACGAGGATTTTTGCTCCTCCTGGAGGAAAAGTACTCTTCTTTTAGAGATCATGTACTGGAATTGATATTACCCAGGGAATGATATCAACACTGTACCTAGATGGTAGTCTAGGTAGTCTGAGATGGGATGCTCACACTAAGATCCCAGCAAGGACAAGGCTTAAGATACAACTTGGAGTTAAGTGACAGTAATTAGCTGTAGCATTAAGCTACTTATAATTCAGACATGAATCTCCATTTGGTGGAGCAAGAAATATTAACATCCTTAAAACAGCTTGACTGAAAATAATTCATTTGTAAATACTGCCAAAGAGGTGGCAGTCTCATAAAAATTAAGAAATACCCATTTTTCTTCTTACTATTCCTGTTAGATTTTTTTTTTTTTTTACAAAGACAAGCTGCTGTACTGCCAAGCAAGCAGACTTTGCAATGAGCAGCCCTCCAGCAAGGACTGACTTTCAGCATTTTTTCATTTCAGTATGGAAAAACCATGCAGCAGATCCTCATGGAAGCAATGCTAAGGCACATACAAGACACTAAGTGCAAATCATGCCTGGTCAATCTGATGGCCTTTTCATGACAGAGTGACTGCAGCGGTCAGCAAGGGAAGACCAATCGATGCCATCCACCTGGACTTCTCTAAGGCCTTCAACACAGTCCCACACAACATCCCTATCTCCAAACCACAAGGCCATGGATTTCAAGGGTGGACTGTTCAGCAGATAAGGACTTAGCTGGACGGATGCAGCTGAAGTTGTGGTCAACAGCTCTATGTCAGGTGGAGGTTGGTGGAGGGTAGCACCCCTCAGGATCACAGGTCTTGCAACTGGAGGTCTTTAATATCTTTATCGATGACATGGTGAGATCAGGTGCAACCTCAGCAAGCTTACAGATGACACAATAGAAGGAAGATAGGCCGTCCAGAGAGACCTGGACAAACTTGAAAAGTGGGCCTGCAAGAGCCTCATGAAGTTTAAGAAGTCCAAGTCCCAGGAGCTGCACTTGGGTCAGGCGCCAGCCTCAGATGTAAGTACGGACTGGTAGAAGTCATCACCAAGAGCAGCCCTGTGGAGAGGAACTTGGGAGTTCTGGTGGATGAAAAGCCAGACATGAGCCAACAGCGTGCACTCACAGCCGAGAAGGCCAACTACAGCCTGGGCTGCATGAAAAGAGACATGGCCAGAAGGGTAAGGGAGATGATTCTCCCCTTCTCCTCTGCCCTTGTGAAACCACACCTGGAGTGCTGCAACCAGGTCTAACTTCTCTAACACAATAAAGATGTGAACATTTTAAAGCATGTCCAGAGTAAGGCCACAAAGATAATCCAAGGTTGATTAGAGATGCTGCAGATGCCCTGTCCCTGGAAGTGTTCAAAGTCAGATTGGATGGGGCTTTGAGCAACCTGGTCTACTGAAAGGTGTCCCTGCCCATGACAGGAGTTTTGGAACTAGATGTTCTTCAAGGTCTCTTCCAACTCAAACCATTCTATGATATACTATAGATTTCAGACTCTTGCCAGTAAGACTTACACTGGATATTCACTTGCCTGAGTCTCCCCAGACCCACATGGAGAGGGTGGTAGGGCTTTTTGTGTTAAGTAAGAGATTATGCTAGGTCCTCAGTTTCTGATCTAGGTTCTTTGACATGGCTGTATCATATGGATTAATTCTACAATGAGATGAATTCTTTTCATGCCATTACTCCACTGTAACTCAGAAAGACCTTCTGGCCCAAGTGTTTTGTAATACAAATAATCATGAATACAGCTCTACTGGCCTGCGGCCTAATGCTGGTCTCTAGCACTCATTCCCTCTTCTCCTTATAGACTTTAGTTCTCCTCCACTGACTACAGAAGAGGCCTAAGGAGAGTAAATGTCTCTAAAATTAGGTTTTGCTAGTAATTCCTCTCCTTTCTTCCTTGTTGCTAGATTTTGCCTGGAAAGGCTTTCAGTGCTACAGCCATTCCGTTTCAAGACCAACTTCATTATCACCTTACACATACCAAAACACTGTGCAGTATGTCAGTCCCTGCAATTCCCTCCCATCTTATGGGATGCGCTCACTGAGGACACTTGTTTCCCCTGAGCTTCATTAGGAGCAACACTACATTCATTCCCCACTTGCTCCTACTCCTCCACTTCCAGAGATTACTGAAAACACTTGGTGATCCTTCTGGATTGAATACACCTTAAGAGGTAACATATGCAACACCTCACTGACCTTCTAGGTAATGCTTTCCCATATTTATGCAAGAGCTGCACAAATTCAGCTTCAATAATACCAGAACCTGATTTGGAGGCTTCAAAAGGCAGTACTTGAATGCTTTTCCAGATGTGTGGGCAATACCTAGTTTTCTGTTCTCATTCTTGGCTGCAATACTTCAATAACTACTATTAACTGAAGGCAGCAAGCCCAAAACAAAAACCACAGACTCCCTAAATTCCAGAAAAAGAAAAAAAAATAAAACAGTAAAACTAAAATTTCTCTAAATCAGAAATGAAGAGCTTGAAGTCACCATTACACTTGAAAATCAGCTAAACTATTTTGACACGCAAAACTAATCAGCTGAGACAAAATACTAAGCTTCCCTCCTGAACCATTAAGAGAGACTCACTACACCAAAACACACCCAGAAGTTCATTTCCGAAATGTCAACTAACCACTAATAACAAAAGGGACAAAAGAATAAGCCTCGCAGGGAAAGAAAAGGAGGAACACTTTCAAGTGTTATCATCAAAAGAACAACAAAACTGGCTTCAAGTTTATTTTGCCCTATCTTCTGCTTTCACACTTGAGATGATAAGAAGCCACCAGCAGCAAGAATGACCAGATATGACTTTAGAGCAAAGGTCCCAAATGCTGAAGATTTCGCACACACAGAGAAAAGGAAGTCAAGTTCCGCATGGAAACCAGAGGTTTGTTTATGTTTGAGTACTTGCAATCACCATGAAAGGGAAGCTGTGGATTTTATTTTTAGGGAACTATTTTTAGAGAAAGCATTATCTCAATATTGTCATTTTTTGGTATTAGGGGAAAAAATGGTTTCCTTGTACTAAACTTAGAGCCATCATGTTTCCTGTAAGTAAGGATCAGCTCAAAAAAAGACCCACTGAAAAATGACAAAACATTTCTGGGTTCTCTTTTCTTGACTAGATGTTGAAACAACTTTTCCAATAGGCTAATGGTGCTGCTTAGTCTCAAGTGTGAAGAAACTCAAATTGTTATTCCCAAAGAAAACAAGCTTTGGTTAAAGGCTATTGTCAAAAGATGCCCATTGATGCTGGCAGTACACTAAACTAATTTTTAGGTCATATTAGAATAAAGACTCATTTTCCAGCCTCCAAGCACAACTGGCATAATAAACAAACCAAATACTTTGTGGTCACCTTCCCATTGACCAGCATGTTCCTGACCTCCAACCTGTCCCCAGCACACACAAAAACAGGCAGCCCAGAATCACCGTGGTACATTCAAACACATGGACTAAGACTATAAAGCTAAAAGGAAATGTCAGAAACTCCTAACTACAGCATAGCCTGTTTGTTGCACACAGCCATTCTCTGTAGAACGACCACAGGTGATAACCAATAGCAAGCCGTAAAAGCAAAAACACTAATCTAGAAATTCAAACTTCATGGAAAGTAAAGTTCTCTGCAGTATTCCTGCAGAAGGTGGTTATCCATTGCTTAGGGGGCTTAACAGACGCTTGGAGAGGAGACAGTGCATCCAGTGACATAAAAGCATGAACTGCCAGCACTGTAACAAGTAATATCCCAAGTAACTTAAGATAAACTACTTTATCCTTGCATATGATTTTTCCCTACACTCACCATTGGTGCTGCTCTGTGATCAAAGCTCTGCAAAATGGTATTCTGAGCCCATTTTCACCAGTAAGCATTAGAAAAGCCTGTCCTTAATGCCCCAAGAAAATACTGAAGCTTAGTAATAAAAATCACTGCAATGATGAACTCTGTGAAGACAGCTCATTATAGTATCCAGAAATACACATGAAATAGGTCCATCACCCAGAGGGCAAGCCAAGGCAAATACAATATAGGGCTAACTTAACCATGAAATTAGTGGCTTCAAGCCTTCTTTACAGACTGGAGGCTGTATTTTGTATTAAAAAGCTCTGTAAAGTTTGTGTTCCACAATGAAGCTGGTGTGGAAGTTACTCACACAACATTTCCTGGTTGACTATGGCTAACATGAGAAAACCAAGCATTAACATCTGATGGTATCTGAAATAAAAATGAAACTATATGCACAAGTGAGCATGCCTTATTTTGCATCACTTTAATTAATGAGCAGAATCTTATGTGCTGAAGGAAAAAGCAGTCCCACAGTTGATGATCTTTCCCTATCTCAAAGGTGGATGAAGCACAGCTGAAAAGCAGGTACATCTTTAGCAGTGTAATGCTCAATTGTAATGCTACATTTCCTCAGCAGAGTTCCAGTAAAACACATCCAAAAGCTAATCATCTTGGTCTTCTGTTTTGGAAATATATTTGCAGAACTGCAGTCAAGGTCAAAAATTAATTTCTAAATTCTGTAGAATTTATATATGTGAATGTGGTCTGTAACACCAGGTATGTGCTACCAGAACTCAAACCTTTTCTCCTCATCAGAAATAAAAATCATATTACTAGAGTTATAGATCAGCTTTGTCCCCTTTACGGGGTTCATACTCCCCTTTTACAACAGTCTCTGTACACAGCTGTCAAACTTGTACTGAAAAAGACAGACAAAGGGTCAGACCTAAATAACTTTTGAGAAAAAAAAGCAAAAAGAATAATTTCGTACTGCTGTTTCAGGTAGAGCTCTACACAACTTGAGGAAAGACAGAGATTAGAGCTGTAGAGGTTCCTGCATTACTTACTTGTATAGTATAAGCTAAATTCTGTTCTTATTTTCTGCTAGTTTCACTGCGCAAATAAATGCATGAAGAGAGCATTCTGCACTGACATGAAAGGAATGAGGCCAATATGACAGCACGCCCTTCTCAGTTGAATTTGCTATTCTTGCTATTTTTACCATGTTTTAAACATAATGTACACTGACATAATGATTTAGTCTCTCCTTTTTCACAGCAGGCTACGGTTGTTTGGAACACCACACACTTCCACTAGAGACTTTGACACAAAGGTGACTGAAACAGGGAAAGAAAAATATAAAAGCACACAAGAGAAAACTCTTACATTTCATAGGTTTTAAATCTATTCTTGGACATTCCTTGTATTTTCAACAGCAGGGCTCTTCTGTGTGTAGGCACCTAAGCCCCACACAACTTATTCCCAGCCACAGCTGTCCAGCTCTGGTGGATGGTGTGCAGACACACAGGGCTGTGTGCCTGTACATCCCTCCCTACCTACACAGACATGCACTATTTACAGCCCTTGTCTCTCATTGCCTCTCTGCCTCTACCTGCCCCATTGAACTGAGCACTAAAGCAGGAAACAATCGTCGCATGAAGCTGTTGACACACTTCCTGCTCTCCTGCAGCCGGGAGGGGAGAAGTTCTGTGGGGTCAGATAACTCATGCTGGCATGCCCAGTGGCGCACGTATTTCCAAGAAGATAAAATTCTGTAATGCATCCTGGCATAAACCCCGCAAGACTGAATTTCCGAGGCAGACCTTGACATCCCATTTTAACTGCATGCCTTGGAAGACAGAGGACTGCTAATCCTTTTATACTGCAGCCAAACCATCCATGTCATGAATTGTGTCATAGGCAACACTGACAACAGAAATTTCACATGTTGAAAAATGGTTAGGTTTAGCTGTTAGAAGCATCCAACAGCAGACCACATCCCAAATAAAAGCCTCACAACAGCAAGTCCCACCACTCCATAACACTGTATGCATAACACCTCTCTCTCTCTTCTACATTAAGGGTGTAGCTTTTTAGCTTTTGGAAGTGGCAAACGAGGAACGCCCTCATCACATCCTCCTCACTGTTAACACACATTCATTGCCCTGTCCCTCTGCATTTAACATTCAAGTAGCAAACAGTGGCAGATTTGCCGTGCAAGTAATTATGCCAGTTCCAGAACCATCATGACAACTCTATGCAGACAAAATTCTTTAAAGTTGTGAAGATGTTCCTTTGTTTCCCCTCTGCTCCCCCTTCCCAGTTGCATAAGCTTATTTTTCAACATTTGGCAAGAGAATGAATGCATTAGATCACAAAGGACCAAATCTGTTGCTGTTGTTTTCCTTTTAAGCTTCCTTAATTAGGCCTCCAGTTTTTGGAAAGTAAAAGGGAAGAAATGCACTGTGGTATAGAACTATCAATATTAACGAACAAGACACATTCCCAGCTTTTAAAAATATTCTGTTTGAGGATAAATCAGCATATCTAAAAGTGACCTATTTGGAATAAGTATGTCACCAAGTTCAATATTTAGGTCAGTATTTGTGCAATAATTCCAGTCCGTCCTGAAAACAGTTCTGTTCACCTCAGAACACATACATATAGGAAAACCAATCCTATTCACCTTCCAAAAATTTACTGAGGCAGAGCACAAAGAGCTGTCTTGGCTATGATGGATTCTGCTGTTAGAATGAATCTGATTACACAGGAGTGATGCTTATTTTTAATTAAATTAAACCTAAGTATCCGCGAACCTGAATTCAAATCTTTTTTAGCATACACATATCTAACGCAGGAGTGATGCATTAAGATTTGTCTCATTCTGAAACACCACTAAAAAGCCAACATTGCCAATACTCTGTGGGGAGAAATAGTGCAGAGCAAGCATTCTTTGTAAGTCTCCTTTCAAGACTGAGCTTTTTATTTAAAAGTTAAAATAACATCATCTTCTAGCTCTTCTGAAAATATACAGAAGACAGACACAAAGATTTTTTTCATAGTTGAAAACTTAACTGAACAATTTTAATGAAATATTTTACCAGGGATTTCTTTCTGCATTAGAATTTACAATTAAAGCTTTCATTACACTAAGAATCCGAAGCCTCAGTTTTCAGCAGCACACATCAGGAAGACAAAGGAGAAGAACTACTCTGAAGAACTACCACTGAAAACAAGTTAACACAAATGCCACTTTCAAAACAAATGTCACTAAACAACATCTATATTTAAAATACAGTCTTAAATATTCACAACAACTCACAAAAATGCAAGTACTATATACTACACCAGTATTAGGGAAGAATCTGTAAGCCCCATGTGACCTAACCCATAGCAAGCAGCTAGAAGCTAATTTTCAGAGTCATCATACATCCCTTCCTAAATTTGCTTGCTTATAGAAACAGTGCTTTACACAGTATTTTCTTGGTTAGCACGAATATTTCAGCAGCTTTGAACTTGATTAGTTTTCAGACACCTGAAGCAGAATACCTCATATAAATGTTGGGGGGTTTTCCCAGCATAAGAATGTTAGGCTGCCTGAATGACAGAGCTGAAGATTCAACTTTCTCATTTCTTTATAAATGTAAATCAGGCATGTTGCACCTTACACTTAAGCACTTTGACACACACAGCAACAGCTGGATGAAATTTGAGTTACTTTTGCAGCATTACTAGTTTCCCTGTTTCTGTTCTTCAGAAACAGTGTTACTGTGCAGCACTTCCCACACAACTGCCTTACGTACAATCATGCTTGTCTCTGTTTTTCAGTCGCAGGACAGAAACACCCAACATTTAAAAAAAAAAAACAAAACAAATTGAAGTGGTAAAGTACTGTTTGAAAATCCATGAATGCAGAATGCCACGTTTCATGTTTGGGGGCTGGGGAGTTGGGGAAAATACCTCATTTTTCCTCGAAGCATGTTTTACCCACTAAAAAAATAGCATAGAGAGTTTCTTCACTTCTGACAATCTGAAAAGACACTTGAAACTATGTATTTTCTTTCTACGCTTACATAAAAATGGGAGGTTATCGTGAGTGCATGGGGATATGTTCTCATGCTGGCTATCATCCCAATGCTGTTAGTCATTTGGGTGAAGTAGAGAGAAAGAGAGAAGCACAGCATGGCACAGAACAAGCTTATGCTGCCAGTAATTCAGAGGGGCTTTCTGGCCATTTATCTCTAGCTCTGAAGTTCATTGTTTTCCACTGTTTTCCTCACTCATTAGATTTGCCTTTCATTTATCTGATGTCAAACCCTCCAGAGATGAAAGGACACTACTGTCCTAGAGACAGCCCCAAAGCAGCAAGAACTCAAAAACCTGACAGACCATGCCTCACCATCTCATGAAACATGCCTTGGGGATTTTTACCTTGAGGCTTAACAGACCTAAGCGGATATGCCAAAACAGCTTCTTTAAAAAGAATTTTAAAACTTACTAAAAAAAAAAAAAAGAACTTAAGACATTTTAAATGATGAATGTGCTAGAAGGTGCATCAGTTACTGTTTCAAGCAAGTTTGACACATAATCAAACCTCTTAAAAAAGCCCACAACCTAGGCTGTATCACTGCCAATTGGCTGGATAATACCTTATTGCAATCTAGAGACAAAACAGATCTAGTGCTACATGAGTGTCTCTAAGTACTGCTACATAAAACTAAGTTGCTTTAACATAGTGAAAGAGCATGGAGAGTCCTGTCAAGTACAAAACTAATGAACCGTTTAGGCACAACTACAAAACCAAATAGAGCATGCTGACAGCACAGCAAAAAAGCCTGTGTGGTAAAAAAGTATGAAAAATATAATGGCTCAAGACATTGTAAGGCTTTAGCAAAAAAGTGGCAGGGATTACGAGATAAAACAGAAAACTGCAAAAACACCTTTCAACAACACAAAGTGGAACTGAAAAGTTAAATGAAAAAATACAGGCTCTAAATTCCTATAATTAATTCTGTTCCAAGCCCAGTATAAAATTTGCTTTACAAAGGTTTTAGTTAGGACCCTTTTCTCACTGACAGAAAATTATTTGCTCATTACAAATAACCCAAAAATCAAATACTTATAAAACTAGAGAGAGGTTCAACAACACTTCAAAGCAGAAAAAAACCCCTTTATTCTAGCAATTTAATATTTAAGTTCTGTGTAAGGAATAAATTTTAAAAACCCTGACATTATTTTAGGTTTTAATAACACTGAAATAACGCTGACAGTTGTATTTGTCATCCTTGATGCTGTAATGATCTCACTAGATCCATTCACCTGATAAGAAAATGGAGAAAGTTCAGTACTGCACTTTGCTTACACAACTTCAATAGAAAGAAGTCTTGGTGTAAATGCAGAATAATTCACCTCCCTATTGCCTGTTACCAAGAGCTCCAAAATTGAATATTTCCATGCAACACTACCAGCAGCAACAGCAGTTCTTGGCAATCAACCCAGAAGAGGGACATTATCAATGCATGGAGGAGAATGAACTGGGGGAAACTCTCCAAACATCCCATTCACACTGGAGATAGCAGCATTCTCACCTTTGATGCTTGTCGCAGCCACCGCAGATACTCAGTGAAGTTATCGAAACAAATGTAGTAGGTCTGGCTCTGAGGTCCAGAGGAACTAAATGCTAAACAGTGCTGGTGCTTTTTCACCTCTTCCACCTACAGCAGAGACACAAAACTGTGAGTTAAAAAGAACCAAAACCCTCTTTGCAGAACTCCCCAAGGCAAAGTTACAGTGTGCCCAAGAGGAGATCATCAAGTAGAGCTGGACTAACCATCTCAAACACCCAAGATGGAGCTTGGCTGTCAAGTATTCATGAAATCTACACGAGCAGGAATGAGAACAGAAGGAGGACAGAACTAACGGAGAAAAACCACCAAGAACATCAACATTTTAATAGAAACTGAACACCATAAAAGGTCTGCCAGTGAAACGCATTTAAGGCTGTTTTTATGCAACCTAAAAGATATGATTTATACTCCTTGGTTATTAAAAACAGGCTTAACAAAATGCTTCGCTTACAGCTCAATTAAATTCTTTGGCATTTCTCAACTTGCTAAAAAACACCCAGAATACATCATTCTGCTACCATACACGAGAAGTCCCACACAACTTATGGTCTCAATGTCTCAGTACAGCATTCTGGAAAGCCTTTGCAAACCAGGAAGTGTAGAGTATTTATGGCATTGAGGAAGAATATTTTTTTGAGCAATAATTTAAAAAACAGTTCTGTGCCAAGCACCCTCCTCCCAAGCTTTGTCAGCAGAAGCCCTCAGTACATTTTTCTGAGCTTAGTTATCCTTTGCTTTTAAAATTTGTTGTCAACTTTCTGCTTAACACAGTTTGCATGTTTTACATCACATAAGACATTTCTGTGCAAAAGCTACTCAAAAATTCCACGTTAAGCAATTAAAATGGTACATAATCTTTTAAATTTTTAAATTAAAAGAAATATACAGAGATGAAAAGAATATTCATCTCAAAGAGACGGTTGATGGGAACCTTAATCCTGTCCTTTCCAGCAACCTACAGCCAGGAATACAATTCACTCTCAAGAGCTCACACGCTGTTGCCCAAAGAGGACAATGTATCAACTTTAGTATCTTCCAGGAAGAGTTGGAGAAACATGTGAAGAATCATAAAAGAGGCAGGAAAAACAGCTTGTAGAAGGCAGCACTACTTTTCACACTGTATAGAATATTAATGAATCAACTCTAGTCTGCATATCTAATATTGTGAAGCCTGTTTCTCTCCAAATAACTCTCTAGAAATCAACTTACCAGTATATAAGGTAAAGGAGGATTATTTAAGGTGTAAATTCATCCTCAAGATGATGATCCTCTTCCCATTACCTCAACTAAACAAGCCAATAATAGTGTCCTGAAACACTATTTAGGTTGAAATAGTAATGTTGTCTTCACTACAGTTTCACAGAAGAGGTAAGGTGGGAAGGGAACTCTAGAGGTCATCTGGCTCAACCCCCTGCTCAGGCAGGTCCATCTAAAGCCAGTTGCCCAGGACCATGTTCAGATGGTTTTTAAGTATCTCCAGGGGTGATAGATATGCCAACATTCATCTGGGCAACCTGTGCCACTGCTCAGTCACCATTACAGTGGGAAAAAATAAATTTCCTTGTGTTCTGGAACACAAGTTCCAGGAGTCTGGAACTCCTGGGTTTCAGATATAATCTATCAAAAAAAAGTTCAGTTTCAGCTTTTCACAAGGAAAACTGTTTATTGCTGTTAGCTTACAACAGACCACTACTCATACACTGCTGAATATTCAAAACTCCCCCAATGTTCAGAATAAGCCCATGGTCTCTTTTGTTAATTTTCAGAACTTCAGAGTAACCCAGTGTGGATAAAACCCAGATGAGGAGGCATGGCACAGATCATACACAATAGACCTGCATGTACCCCATGGCTGTATGCTATTGCATATATAAACCACTTAACACTGCACACAAGAAAAAGACACTGATTGTGAACCCACTGCTTTTCTTTGTAGTTTTAATTCAAACATTCTAAATTGTTAAATATAACTGATCATAATCAAAAGTCACTTATATAATTTGAAAATCCCATTTATAGAAACAAGCTTTTGGAGGGTCAGAATCATCCTAATTGAATGCAATCTTCTCTTCATAAAGAGACAGGGGTTAACCAAGCAAATAAATAAAATGAAATATCTTACTTTTCCACCAATTAAAGGGAGGACATGCATCTTTCCAGTCTGGCTTTCTTTTACTGATGAGACAATTAGGCATGTTCCACAAAGGATAGCTTGGCGTCTTGTCCATCTGTTGACTGGCAAATGTATTTTCCCTTTTCGAACATTGTACATTCCTGAGAGCTGAATCCGTTCAGAGCTGCCAGTGCTGTGGGGCTTTCCTGAAATAGAAACAAAAGCATCCACTTAATCACAGAAAATCTTTGCCTCTTTCACTCAAGTCATCCTGAAACTTGATCAGCAAATTTTCAAGCTACAAACTGCAGCATGACAAATGAAATACAGCTTCAAAACCATGCAAGCAGGTAATTTAATATCAGCTTCAGTACAGTCTTCTTCCAGACGGATATGACAGGTTGGTATCATGGGGAATAAGTCACATTAAATAATCTGCAATAATCATAGAAGCACCAATTAATGGTATCAGCCTTCTCTATGGAACCTGGAAATCAAATGTTCATCTGCAACAGTAAGTAATTGGATACTGTTGAGTTCACATGGCCTGGCTATCCTTCAGGTCATGGTTTGAATAGCTTCAAAAGCTTCCCAAAGAATGCAGGTCCTACCTTCCCCAGTGCACACTGCTCAATCCAAACCCCATGCCAGAGGTAGCACACTCAGCCATTACATTAGCAGGTGCAACCTAGATGAAACCCCTCAAAGACCCTGCTTTAGCCCAAGTAGAGATTCAGAAAGTGACGTTCTTTTGTCTGTATTACAATGAATTCTCTATTTATAGTAATTCGGATTATTAGCATAACTACCAATTAGACCAAATCTGTTAAATGACTTTAAATGTCTCAGATTCTACTAATCTAATCTACTAATAAGATTTTACTCTACAGAAAACATCATGAGCGATGGCAACACGAAGACAAGCATCTCTCATCTCTGCTCTTTCAGGATGTAAACAGGAGGCACAATTTACTCTTTCTAATCTGATTTATCTACACTAAGTCCCCCTATCAAACCCTAAACAGTCCAGCCCAGATCTGAGTCACCCAAATATATCTAAGTCTTTTGCAAACAGAGACAAGAGCTAATCATGTTCAGGTTAAACCAGTTCAAACTTATGTAAGAACACCGGTGTTGGTGAACTTTAGGAGGGAGCTCCCCTGGATAAACAAACCAAAGGGTACGTTAATTCCATCATGATAAAAGATAAATCACAAATTCTCCTGCACTAATCTTTACCAAAATTCTTAAATACAAGGAATTAATAACTAATTAGGACTCCAGAAAAGCAGACAGTTGAATCTGTCTTTTAACACCAACATTTCAGAGCCATGCCTACTATCTCCAGGAATGACAAGTGCTGCACACTATTACTTCAACTTGCTATTATTCCTGCTCGCATGACAGCTCATTTGTCTCAATGAGTCTGCTCTTGCCTTCAAATTGTCTACAGAAAGACAGAAGACACCTACCACATATCCTACCCACCGCCATTCTCTCACCCCTGCCTAGCCCGCACCAAATCTTGTCCTTATCTTTAAAAGCAGCCTTTTTGCATCTTCCTGCCAATTCAATGAGCCAACACTTGGCATAGTTACCCTCAAGCCTTGCTCTGCTCTAATAAACACTAGCATTTAGGCTACCGATGTCTGCCAGTTTGGATCTGCAGGAACATCGCTGTTGCTTGAAGCAGAAACAGTGAAACTTTAATGCCCACAAGGTAGTTGCATCAAATTCAAAAATAGGTGCTCCAAGAAAGCAGTAGTTACACTGCCAAGCAAATTCATATCCAACCACAGAAGCTGTGGATTAACTCTTTGCCCAAGAGAAGAGAGGGAAATGGGACACCCATTCCATGCAAAGCCACAAGGCAACTGATAGAAAACAAGAGTAAATTATAGTAACTCAGCCTGAACAAAAACAAAAGCTGAATCAAACACTACATTTGGAATATGAAACATTAGGTTCTTAAAAGTAACTGAGAATTTACCTAGCTTGTGCAGAATGATGGGCTTCATGCCACAGAGCACTGATTAAAGAATTAACAACATGTACAAATAACCAAATCTCTGTAATGGAGTAAAAAGTGACTGGTAAATACTAATAGCACAATTGTATGAGGAATAGTTGTCAGGGATGTGTGCAGTTTCACCTCAAAAATTATGGTTTACGATCATCTTCCCAGGTCTGTTTTCTGACTGTGTGCTCTCTAACTTCCCAGGAAAAGCAGAATCCACTGCTCATGAAAACCCCTCTAGACTGGGCAATGCATAATCTCAATCTCTTGGGAAGACATGCCCATTTAGCATCTCAACATAACCAAGTGCAACTTTCAAGAACATTCAGGAACAAAGGGCATAATTTGCACTTAGTATGGGCAGACCTGTGTCCTGGAAAACACCAAACCTCAGAAATTTTTCAGGAATATTGTGGATAGCAAAGAGTACGAGCTCTGGCTACAGTGCTGCAACCAGGAGGAGGTTTGGTAGGAAACACAACAGCACTCTGGAACAATGCAGTAGTAACGTTATCCTGCCTAGTCCAGTGGTAAAAAGACTACCACACTGTGTACTCACACTTTACAAAGGGTACTGAAAAGTTAGTCTTGGAAAAAGTTACAGGGGAAAATAAATTCAGATGCCTGAGTAATCGGCTTTCTAGGACCAGATGCTCTTGGACTAGATACATGACGTTAGGCACAGCTGGACCTGTAAAACTCCTCAGAAGTCTCTAAAAGGTAGTTCTTAAAATTCCATGTAAATTCAAAGAGTTTGTAACCCAGAAGATACAGTAACAATTAGGGTCATTAGTAAAGGTTTATTAGAAAAGCTGGAAGAGAGCTATCACTGGAAGTATTCCTGCTAGATATGAACTGTATTTTCATATTTGACTGGAAAATTACTGGAATAAGAACTTCAGTTACTCCTACAAATACAAAAAAAAAAATTAAATAACCCCTTTAATTAAAAAAATTAAATAACCCCTTTAAACTCAAAGGAACCCTTCAGAGGATTTAAGGTGCTTTTTCCCAGCAAGTACTATCCTTTCTTTGCTAAGTGAAAGCCAGAAGGTTCTTGATGAGAACATACAGAAATAAACACTGGACCTATTTCATTAAAGCAAATGGTCTCTCTCTTCCTATTCTAGTCTACTTCACTACATAACCAACCATCTGGTTGGACCAGATGATCTTTCAAGGTTCCTTCCAACCTGGGCTCTTCCATGATTCTGTAACTTGAAAAGCTCATGTTTAATATTGTATCACATGTTGTTGCCTGAGACGCAATCTGCTCACATATCTAGTTTTCTTCCTGCTTAAGGACTGTAATCATTGATATTTGATAGAACATGCAAGTGGAGAAAAAAATGAGTCAAAAGCCACTGGTTTATTTTGATTTTAAGAGGTTAATCAAGGACATACCAACTAGTAGTAGAACTAAATTCCTAGATTCCTAAATCTGCCCAGTATTTTTTGCAGGTAACTGTGAGGAAAAGCTGTTTGAAAAGTAGCAGCCTTGCCTATTGAAAAATAAGCTTGGAGAGACTGCAGCTTTAAAGAGCTCAGGTATTAGCTGCCAAGAGAGCATAAAAGCAGGAAAAGTTTAAATGACAGTGAGCTCTGCCACAGCAGAAGTGGGATGGGGCTTGGAAAGAGTGTGAAGCGATTTAAGTCTGGCTGTTCCTCACTTCAGGGAGGAAAGCAGCAGGTGGCAGAGTCTCCTGCAAGAGGGCTCATCCCTGACAGACTGGGCAATGAAGACAAGGGAAAGGCTCAGGGCTGCACCTGCCTTTTCTATGACCTTGAAAATAATCAAATCAGAAGGCAAATTACCTTTTTCATTCCAAGTGTACAGAAAGATGGGGAGCAATTTGGACTACACCAGAATGCCTTTAAGCTACAAATCGAACACCACAAATTATGGCATAAGTACAGCATAACCACCAAAAATCTGTTAGTTTTGAGGTACCCTGCCAGTGCCAGTGGAAGCACTGTTTTCAGTAAAAGCATTAGCAGTTCTGAAATTATGTTCCTCAATCTGTCTCCCAGACCCCCCATTCAAGATTTAGAAGGCTGCCTGAGATTCACATACAGATTATTCTTCAGTTTTAACTAAACCTGAAGGGATTAATTGAGTTTTCACAGGGGCCTGTGACAATACCAAAGTTAACAGTTGTGCAGATAAAATGGCAATGTGATGATCCCTTGTGACTTGAAACATAAATTTGAATCCTGCCAAAAACTTTAAATATAATTATTGTTGAAGAGATCAGAGTGAAGGCAAATATGCCAGAACATCCAGAAGAGTCACATACCAGAAAATGTTTTTCAAATGCTAAGCCCAACCAAAGCAGTTTGAGTATTTTAGCAAGAAACCATAAAAAGATTACTTTTCATTCCTGTCAAGTATCCAAGACTACAGCAACTCCTAAGCACCCCCACAACAGGACTTTTGTTCTGTGCAAGGCATTAGAAGAGATGCCTCAAGGAATTATGAGCAGAACCACTCATTTGGCTATCTTGATATTCATGGCTGAACTCCTCTCAGTTTTAACTTGTCCCAAGTCCTGGAGTGAAACTAGCAGTATGCACAACAAGGACAAAGAAAAGCAAGGAATTTGATTGAAACAGCAGGACTGTCATTGGAACCATAGAACCTACGCTGCTTCTTAGGAAGTAGGATGGGACAGGACTGATCTTTCCATGATGTCAAAGAACAAAGATCTCACCACAAGCAGCTTGAGGAAGCTCTGGGTACAAAACATGCTGACATCCTGCCTGGTGCAGAGACTTCAAGCCTTATTAAATAAATATGCACAGCCACTTGCTTTGGATTCTGGAGTAAAGCTCTTTATCCCAGCGATGGAAGGCATATGGAATACATTAACATCAGAAGTTATAAAATACCAGCTCATTATGGGACATAAAAGTACTTGGGGAGAAAAAAAAACCTCTCTTCAGCTATACGGCTGATTAAGTTGCAAGTACTTAGTATTCCCCCTGTTTGAAAAGTACAGCCAATAAAAAGTACTGCCTCTAAAGTGTGACTTAAGACATTACCAAAATAAGAGCAGGGAAAAGTGTTGATACAAGAAACACGTTCACTTCTGTGCAGCAGGTCTTATTTTTATTACTAATATTGGTTTCATGGAATGAAAACTAAAAATTCCTCGCGACCTGCATGGTGCAGGCAGCCCAGCCAGCTGGAGAGACTGCCTGCCCTGAGCCATCTCGGGTATTCCCCAGTGGTAAGAGAGGCTTAAGTTAATATTCAGTAGGAACAGTGTCGAAGTTTGAGACTTTTCAGAAGTGACTGAATTAACTCTGAGTGCCTAATTTAGGGATGCACTTTTCCTGCTACAGCTGGGCAGCTACAGAGGTCCTCATCCTCATCTGCACACTGTTGGGCCTCTGGCCCGAGGCCAGCATTGCATCAGCCCTACCACATCAGCTGTTCCTCGCAAGCTGTCCCCAAGCCCTTTCAGAAAAAATAGGCTGCTTTAATTTCTTGGTTCTCCTTTTGACTGAGAGGCCTTAGGGACAGCTCATGGTGAGTAGCTCAGCATGGAGAGCAGAGGAATGGCACGTAGGGGCCAGACTTGTGACACAGTGGCTGCTGCTGGAGAGGATATGTAATCAAACCCACCCACGGCTTTCAGCAAGTCATTTCAGAAACAGGCTTATATTCTGTGAGTATCAATTCTTGTATGCATTGGAGAAAAAGAACACCCGAAAACTATCAATCAGTTTTGAAGATTTCGGTCTGAATCCACTTGGGAACACTGGGCTATTTCCTATCTGGTCAGGGGGAGTCAGCAGGGTGGGTGGCAGCCCCTGAGTTCACACCACCATCCCCACCACTCCAGTGAACTAAAATCAGAACACCTGATCCTACCTTGCCTGAGAATATGCAAATCAAAGCTCAGCACTCGTCCCGCCTAAATATAAGTGCAAAGAGGCCTCAATTAGCTCAAAACACTGTAAGCCCTTGAGCATCTTTTCCCACCTTTTGGGAACCTTTGCTAAAACTGCTATTGCTGAAACCTTACTGCCAGATCATTCTGCGAATTTCTGCTTTTGCTCAAGCCCTTTCATTAAATACAGATGAAGCTACTGCCTGCAATGTTTTTGAAGCTTCTCAGTCATGTAAGGCTGCTTCCCCTTTCATTCTCGTCAAACTAAGGAGAGCAGTGATGACTTCAGGCAAGCCCCAGTGCAATGAGATGTCTAAAAATAAAGCAGCAAGTTGGATTTAAACAAAAAAAAAAGGGGTGGCAAAGGAAGCAAAAATAATATAATACAAGTAAAACCTCAAACTATTGTACTGCTTTCCTTTTTTATTTGAAACTTACAAAGAAAACCTACATACACACACATGCTTTTTGGAAGCATTTTTTCTTGTCTACACTGTCATAATTTAGGAATAAAGGCACAGAATTAGCAGGTTTTATATTTAACTAAGATCAAGGATTCACCTCACAGTTTCTACCAGCAGAGACTTTTGCAAAAAGGTAACAGACCAAGAATATATATCAAAGTTTCACCTGGCCAATCATTCCAAAATCAGCAATTGAATTTTTGCACTCAAATCTACTAAGACTCTTAAAGATTCCTGCAAGATTTAACACAAGGCTGCAGATAGATTCTGTACTGCTCTGTCAAAGAGGCACTTGGTCACCATTATGCTGTTCCTAAGAACATGTAAATATCAGCACAGTTACACTGTTTACTCATTATACTCCTCATTTGCTGCACTCTGTATTATATGGGTACTGGGGGAAGCTCTTAAGTAATTACATTTCCTTTAGGAATTAGCAGTTCAAGCTCTACTACTTGAAGGCTGATACCTTTTCACCTGAGAAAGAAAAGCAGATTCCAAATGATGGATTTTACTGAACTGTGTTAAATTCTTCTTTAAAGAAACATTCACTATGAGACAAAACTGGCAGAGTACAACACAGACAAGTATTTAGTCTTTGTGAAACATGTTCCTCCTACTTTACAGGAAGATCACCCTCAAAAACAGGCATTACCACTACATGATATGATACAATAAAACACAGTTAACCATTTCATAGCCATAAACCTGCCTTCCACTTCAGAGTAAATCCCCACTAGAGGAAAGGTTTGTATGTATGTCATAATTCAGAAAATATCCCTCTTTCCCCACTGAGACAGAGTTCAGTCTTTATTCACTTGATCATTCCCTTAATCTTGCTCTCAACAAGACTCACCATCTTGACACGGGAGCCCTAAAACCATGGTATCAACACTTCAAAGGATATCACAGGCAAAATGTAACAAAAACTACTTTCCTGAAAAGCTTTTCTATCAAGTGTCATGTATGTCATGTCATATCCATGGAAGATGGCTGTAATACCTCTGCTGTCAAAAAGTAAGTATCCAAGTATATAAGCATATATAAGCAAAAGCTTCTGAAGAAAAACCTAACAGTGATTCAGCAGAATTCATTGAAGAGTCACTGTTAACCAGCACAACTCCTACACTAGGACGACCTAATAAAGGCAACAGGCTAAAGCAGGATATGTAGCAGTGGACAGGATGCTACTTGCAATTAAAAGCAAGCAAGCACAGTGCAAATTCATCTGGATTACTATGTAGACAGCAAACACGAAACTTTGGAATGCAATTGCTCTGACTGTAAAAAGTGAACTCCAGATCTAGCTGCTTCAATCTATTTTGACAGATTTTAAAATTCAGTTTGTACAAGCAAACGTCCATAAACACAGACTCACCCCCAACAAACTGAAAACCCACCTGTTCTTAAACTCATCACCCCACCTATCCTTACAGACTACTCCTGCAGCTGAAACATGGGTCCTTCACATTTAAACTCTCAGACCTACACATCCCCATTCACTTCACTTGTCTGCAGGAAATCCAAGCAAGTTAAGTGCAGTCAGTGTTGTTTACTTCAGCAAAATACAGGTGCAATTGATGTCCAAACTTCTGCTAGAATTAAAACTACAACGGGGTGCAGGCTGAATTCTGTTGTTTTGTTCGAATACCGCATTATGAAGAAAACTCATAAAAGGGAAAGAGTCACCTGCTTTCAAGTAGCAAAACTCAATACCAACTCCTTTGGGAAAGAACTATATGTCATCTCTCCAAGGAGAAATAACTGAAATATCCTGAAAATGTACCATCAAGAAAAAAATGTCATCTTTCTCCTGTGCTTTAACAAAGTTGCAAAAAGCTGCAATATTGGTCTAGAGGCTTCCAGGAAGTACTATCTAAAACAACTTGCCCATCTTGAACTTAAGATTCATTTAAGGAAGCTACTGTCTAGGTTCTTCAGTGACATCATCTACCAAGTACTTTTGCTCAATGCAAATTTAAAACAGAATTAGCCTTATGCTGGGAAGACTTGTGCTAAAATCTGGTCAAATCCCTTACATATATTTCTTCAAAAGAATACTTTAGCAATACATTTCAAGTTATCCCTTATTAAGATGGCCTCAAAAAACTCCACTTTCAACAGTTTTACAGTTCCATGCACTGATATTAAAGAGGTAAAAATGTAATAGATGAGGCAAAAAAAAAAACAAACCAAAGTCACCAGTACTTGCTATGATTTTTAATGACAGCATGTATAGCTTCTGGATGGGACGCAAAGAATGCTTAACTTATCTTTCCCCTTTCTTCCCAATTCAGCCCCTACAGAGCACAGCTGAACAAAATGCTGGAAACACTTTTTTTTTTTGTGAAGTCATGCAAAAATTGAATTCTACTTGTTATACTTCCAATGCACAATAAAGCCACAAGCACAATAAAATCCCTGGCATCCCAAAGGATACTTATCCAGCCAATTGCTGTATTGGCAAAAGCTCTGAGCTAACCAACTGTTTTAGGCAAAGCTTGAGTCTTGATGGAATTGAAGAGCAAAATTACACTGAAGTTAACAGCAGCTTTCAGTTTTTATCAGTGTTAGATGCTCAGCATGAGGCACGGCAATGTAAGCTCAAAATAACTACTTGAATGTACACTCCTTGAGAAGGAAGAGTGGCAGCCCCTGGCAGAAGCTCAACTGCATGTCTCAGTACTACAATAAAAGATGGGAATCCATGCTCCTTACCAGCCAAAGTTTAGCAAAACCCCACACGTCCTTGCACTTACGTGCCTTGCCCCAAGGATGGAAGATGTGGGCAGTAAAATATTTTTTAAAAGTTACAGAGGAACACATGTGCATGCTAGGTCAAGAATTGTTTTGTATGAACTTCATACGTAACACAAATGTCATCTTTCAATGTGTTCTAGACTAAAATTCCATCAACTGCAAGATGATTAAGCTACTGTGTTAAATGTATTCAAGTACCAAGTACGGTGATTTTCTCCTTGTTCTTTCATCAGAAGAATCCTATATATCAAAAGCATGCAGTAATCTAAAGCCTTGTTAAAGCAAAATATTTTAACTATGACACTTCCTACAACAGATCACTATACCAGCATTGTTGCATAGATCAAAATCTAAACTTCAGATTTATCATAGGACCCAAGTGATAAGCAGCTTATGTCAAAACAATTCTGTACTGCATTGCAAGGCTATTACTAGCACATCTCAACTACATCTAGTTTAAAAAATCACAAATAATGTGATAGGAAAGTATACTGAAAAATGTATAACTTGTCCAGTCAAGTCCCTCCAAAGTTTAGCCCTGCAAAGAGAAGGCCAGAATGCTGGATTTGGAATTGTCAACATCTACAATCAAAAGCCACAACACCTAATTAAAAAAAAAAAAAAAAGAAGAACTAGTAGGTAAAGACTGAATAAATGTTTTAAATTGCACAAAGACTGAGAAACACAAAAGCCAGAAAAAAAACAGTACAAGCAATTAGTCAGAGAATTATCTGTCATTTAAAATTCAACTTCATTAACAAGAGATTTCCAAAGCTATTGCTAGAAGGAATTCTGGCTGACCTTATAATCCAATCTTACTCCATCGTATCAGCCAGAGTGTTCACAGCTTGCTAGGTAAGCTTAGTTCATACACATTATGGCTATACCTTGGCTGTTTTTCCCATGCACTAGTCATCAATATTTGTACATGTATGTGATTTTATGTAGTATATTCATACAAACCTTTTTTTAAGGAGCTAGCCAGATCAGTAACTTTTTTGGTTCTGACTTCAGTAAGCAGGCACAGAGTACATATTCAGCTGAAAGTGAGAGCTGCAACAAGCCACAAGGACACTCTCAGTTGCCTCTTTCTCCCTCTCCTACAACACTTGTAGAGACCATTCCTAACACCACCCTTAACAGCCCTTCTTTTTCACTTCTCTCTTATCAGCAAGAGCAGCTTCAAAGAAGCACACAGGAGCCTGGATGACAAAAAAAGAGAGACAGGATTTGCAAATACCCTTGGAAAGCTTCACTACCTGGATTTCTGCCTGCTTATAGCCATCCACCTTGTTTCCTTGCTAAAGAACACAGACCCTTTGATTCACGCTAACTTGACTTCAATCACTCAAGTGTTTTCTTTTTTCAAATTTACATGACAAAGGTTGGATTATGCTGACATACATTAAACGTGTGTCAGCAGTAAAATTCTGTACTTCAGACTGCATTTCTGAGGAAAAAAAAAGAAGGAAAGCTGATTTTATAAAGTGTGAAGAAGGAAACAGTGGGGAAAGATATGAATCATGAGGAAACATGAAAGGGAACATTTTCTTAATACTTTTCTACCCATGGAAATAGGCAAAGGAGATGCCCACAGATATCAGGTTTGACACAGTTTCTTCTTTTTCCTACCTCAGAGACTAGAAGTAACTGGATAGCATATGGGAATTGTCTAGGAGTGCACATCATACGGTTTTATTACAAAGGAGAGGAAAAAACCAGAAGAGATTGGCTTTTTCCATTCCCTTTTTAAATTAAATCAACTACCACACATATGAGTCATCTCCAAACCCATCAGTTTTCTGTCCAAAGCACTCAATGGGTCTGTGAAAGGACAATCACAAGTACTAGCTCATAAGCCTGACTACACTCTAAAGTTTCTTCTTTGATGCTATACATCCCTATAAGAAAAATGCTGAAAATTCCCACACCCATAGCAAGAGCAGGAAAAAGCCTGTACAAAGGTCCAGTTTTACAAGTACACAGTCTGATTTAGAGCTCCTGGAGCCTCAGGAAGTTATCTAGGAGAAATCAAAACAAGTTCATAAATTTCAACTTTGACAGGAAAGTGAGTGTACTAAAAACAACCTCAGGAACTTAAATTCATCAGAGCACCACTTTAACTCTGGTTCACAATAATTTTAGAAAGGGATCTATAAATACCTACCACGAGTACTTTGTACAACACTAGTAGGATCAACTTGAAGCTGGGGCTACTTCTCAAAGTTTTCTCCTCTCAGTGAAAACACCCGGAAGTGTCTGAAAAGCCCATCTACATATGGGAGGACCTCATCCTGAAAGCTGAGCATCATCTCTACCGGCATTTGAATCAGAGACCTCTCAATATCACAAGAGCAGTCCAGCTGAACAGTGTTCAGTGTAACACACAGCACAAATAAGTCCTTTTAAATATATTGATTGTGGTCAGACCATAATAGTATTTCATTTTTCTGCCATAGAAATGAATGCTTTCTCCACCATTGGAAAAAATATTGTGGCTACACAGAGACACAGTAGTTAAACTGTTTACTTTGAGAAAAGTTGAGCAACCGAAACTGTTCTTCTCTCCATCCTTGTCCGATGCTAGCATCTAAAAACAAACAAAAAGTCCCCAACAAAACCAAAACCATTCCCCTATAAAGCACATCCTTCGGAAAGGTTCAGCACATCTTAATCTTATTAAAACCATATTGAACTCTCCACCCTGTAATCAGGGGAAAAACCTAAAATATGCAAGATCTCATTTAAGCAGGCTCTCCATTTTGACCCATCCACTCTCACTGACCAATTGTCTTTAGTGCCTGAGTCCTTATGGAGGAAGGGAGCACATTGCATTTGTCTTTCTGAAAGCCATTTCACAGGTCACCTCCATGCAGAGGAATGCAAATGGCAAGGACTTTACGATCACATACCCTAATGGCAAGAATCCTCTCCTGAGCTATCTCACCTGAATAAAGAGGCGCAAGAAGAGACGGTGGATCACAATCCCCTCATTCACCTCCTGTTTCCTGAGATCCAATGCGGAAGTGACACAGACACACATCCACAACAAGGATCAGTATTAAAGCTCTTCTCTCTAAAACACACATGAATCTTTGCTGTCAGAAAAATCACAGGAAAGGTCTCTGATGCTCTCTCATTCACAAATATTTGCAGGACCAAGTTTTAAAAGCATTTGGAGAGATTTTGAGAAGAATCCTTCCCAAAATACTATCATTTTGATTCCTCTGCCCACTCACCCTCCTATGAGGGAGAACTGAGACTCCTCAAGACTTTTTCTTTTTGACACTTTCTATTTATGTTCCAAATATCTTCATCTCCACCTCAGCAAGAAAGGAAAGGAAGAAGTCAAGGATAATATTATACTTGCAGCACTTCAATTTATAATATCACAGGAACAAAAATTTATTTGATGAAATTTATTATTAGGAGCAAAACAGTAATTTATTTTAATTACAAACTATTTACTTTGCACATGAGAAGCATATTGGGTACAAAATGCCAAACATTGCCAACCTCCAAAAGAACATCATTCTGTAATACTTCAGATCAGTAGAACTCATATGTTTTGAATTTTTTTAAGTGGAAGTTTCATATACAGTATTGCTACATTAACATATTTAATGAGATACTCTAATTTCTAGGCATTTCAACTAGCAGATGATTTCTAGATAGCTATACTGAACACATTTGGCTACATAAGGACAATGAGACTTAGACTGAAACACCATAAAATTATTCAATGTAACACTTTTAATGAAAAATAATCAAATTATGAAATCAAGGACTATGCTGACATGAAAGGGATCTATCAGGATCATCCAGTCCAACACCTAGCCGTGCACAAGACCATCCCCAGAGTCACATCATGTGTGTGAGAGCACTGTCCAAACGCTTCTTGAGCTCTGTCAGGCTTGGTGCTCTGACCAATTCCCTGGGGAGCCTGTTCCAGTGCCCCAACCCTCAGGAGGAAGAACCTTTTCCCAATACCCACCCCTGAGAGAAGGCTCTCCCTGGCTGGAACATTGAGCAGAGAACTCACAGAACCTCTACCACCAGCAGAGGCACCTCCCCAAAACTTGAGGAATCAACTGCTTGGCAACATAAGAAAAAGGCAACCAGTCATGAGGAACTGCTTTCAGCTTCAAGAAACATTGGCATCTGTTTTTTGGTTTTGCTATCAAACCTAGATGAGGAGAAGAAGCCTTGAGAACAGTCTTACACCAGGGGAACATCTGCAAAGGTGTAATGGGAAGTACGAAGGACAGGGAGAATTCCCCCTCCAATGCAGGAAAACATTTCCCCTTATTGCCCCAGTTTGTCTTGCTCAACGTTCTACTCAAATCTGAGTTTTTGTAGTGACCTCCTGCTGGTTTTTGCAGCAAATAAGCCAGTGATCCAGAATGTAATTAAGGGGAAGGAACTGTGCAGTTTACCTTATCCAATTTGCATTTTGCATACTAACTCATAGTATGAAAAGCTGTTTAGACATCCTTTTTCTCACTGCTCTACTGAACTACTTGCTATTAGAACTGTTAATATAATGTGAGAACTCACTAGGTGTGTTTAAAAACACTTTGATTCACATTTACTTTAATTGACTTTTTCCTACAAAAGCATACACTTGTTTAACTGTTCACAAGCAGAGAGGCTTTGAGCAAGCATAGTAGCTGTACTTGAACATTTATACAACTTGGCATTTCAGCAATTCTTGGCCAGTTTTTTACCCTATAACCACCTTCCACGTTCTTGAAATGCATTTGGCTATTCCTTTGCCTCAGGTTTTGCTACTTCCAGGGCAGAACTCATCACAGTCTCCATCAGCTGGCTTCAGCAGTGGTTCATGTGCTCCCCAGCAATGACATGAACAGACCAAAGTCCTGTTAGGAGGCTTATCCCATAAACCAAGACCACAGTTACTTAATATGGCAGAGATCCTTTCCCTGAAGCTACCTTAAATTCATGGCAAAAATCATACAAAGCACGTTACTAGACCAATGCTCAGCCTGGAACCAAGAGTGCGTATCAATCACAGAGGCTTGACAAATTTCTACATCTGAAATAAACTATGGAAAGATTGTCCTAATAAACTGTAGGGAAAAGGCCCTCAAATTTGTAGGACACCACTGAGGAACACTGGCCAGCATATTCTAACATTCAGTAATATGCACAGCAAGCCAACCAGAACTTGCTATGGAAACAAAACTGGCCACTCTTCTCCAAAAAATAGGCTTTGCTTGAATTTGAACTTGGAGATTTCAGCTCCAAGGATGCAATGACTTAGCAGCTGTCACAGAGGTCTTGTCTTACTGAACCATGAAGTACAGTCTGAGGACTTCATGTAATTTCAAAATCTTTTGAGTGTCTTTGGAAAAAAAACTAATCAATCTACCAGAACCTAATCACTATAGGAAACATAACTTTTTGACAACTTAGCTTTTTAACTGAGAAATTTTTTTCTTCAAAGTCCAATCTGGAAGAGATACTGGTCTTAACAGCTTTATTTGAAAAAGTCAAATCTATAAAACTTAGTAATTTTAAATTAAGAACATAGATCACTCTGGAAAAGACTGCACTGCTGTACTGGAATTTATTTTTGCTTTTGGTACTAGAAGCAGTTAATTCATAACGAACATGAAGATGATCTCTTCCAAGACATTTAAAGCTAATGCAAAAAAGACAATCTGAATCCACACGTGGTATTAAGTCTTCACCTCCTGTAATCCAATGCATGGAAAGAAAATTCTCATGTTCCCTCAGTAAAGTTTGCTTGTGGAGAATGTGGAAATTATCTGAGAGCACTGTGCTAGGCCAAAGGATATGGGATTGAAACCTAAACTTCTATCCCTTGCTTTTCTTCACATCTAAATTTTATGCATTGTTTACCATTTTGGAAGGGGGCAGGGGAAGAGAAAAAGGGAAAAGCATAAGCCCAAAATTACTTCTAAATCTTTCTGTGACAGCAGAGCAGCTGTGCTCATCCAACAGTCATTAGAGGGGAAAAAATTGTTTCGGAACAAAGTAAATACAATTCAACATTTAAAGTAAGACTTCAAAATCTATTTGCAAACTTCACAGTCCTAACTAGGTACTGTCACAATGATAACCTTGGTACAGTAGCTCAGGACTACATTCACATTTCTTGGAAATAACTGCAACAGTGGGTTTCCCTGTGACTAAATATAATCTTCCCAGAGATGCATATGACAGGCTCATAACTCTTCTGTAAAGGAAACCTGCTGAAAGGTAAAAATGTGACAGCAGCAGTTTTAGAGAGGGATCTGGCCAGAAAGATCTTGATGCTGAAAAAAGTACATTCAAGAAATCTGTCCTTTCAAAGCATGGGACACTTTATCAAGTCACCTTCAGCTTTATCTGCACAACCCAAACAAAAAGATTCTGGTTGAATAAGGCCATTATTTGGTCTACTCTTCTAAATCTCTCCTTAAGCTAAAGGACAGCAAAGCTCGAAGGCAATGCTAAATTTATTATTTAATGAAAACAGAAGAGGAACAGAACACATTTAAGACACATTTCTCTGAGGTATATTACTGAAAGAAAAGATGCTATCAAGTACAAGACTTATCCAGCATGGCACAGATAGCTTCTTCCTGCAGATGTACGCTTGACAAAAACAAAGACCATACCAGGCTGGAAAACAGGGAATTCTGCAGGCTCCAAGGCTGCTACACACTTTTCACCTAACCAGAACATCTGTCTCTGGTATATTGTCCTGTTGCATGGTTTAAAAAACTGACCCAACTTCTACAGGAGAAGCATAAAGCCACAATACCGCTAATTCACAAAAGACAACTCCATTTTATTAAAATTACATAGCTACAACCAACTCACATACTTAAGTAAGTTGAGTTGCTGTCTCCTTTCCTTGAGAGTTACCCAGCAATGCAGGGCAGCAGACCAGAAGTAACATTTTAAAGAGGACAAGCCAACAGCATTACACTGATCTGTAGAAAAAAAGTACATTCAGTCTTTATGATTAGAGATTTAATCTGCTGGTACTGTTCCTCTAGTACAGCACATTACACATAAGTACAGAGTCAGAAAGGTAAAAGAAACCTGTGAATCTACCAAATACAAAAATGCTCTGTGACCAGATCCCTCGACGTGGAACTAATGCAGATTTGTCTAGAGTCTGTAAAAATCCAAGTACATTGAAACTTAGGGCTTTTTTTTGTTATCAATTCCTTAGTTTAGGGGCAAATTACAAAATACTTAAACTATGTTTAAGCAAAAGGTGCAAACTTTCTATGGACAGCCACTAGCAATTTTAGCTATCCCTCAGCAGGCATTCTACATCACACTATGCATCCCCAGTCCCATTCTTCTCTCTCCTCTGTAACCACAGATAATGACCCAAATAACATTTTGCAGTCTGCTATTATAATGCAGTTCGGCTGATTTTTTTCTCTGTCTTTTTTTTAATGCATTACCCCAAGACTTGTCATCCCACTGCTCTGAAACAAAAATAGTACACTTCTGAAGAGAACCGAGCCACTTGTTCTTAAAAAAAGATTATCATGCCAGTACAAAGGTTGTTGTTTCTAACCGAGTTACTCAAGCATCCTGCAATAAGCCATTCAGAAGTTCATCGTTACATGTCCAAACAGATTAGTCATATTAGTGCTGAAGCAATGGCATTATGTAAAAGACTGCTTCTCTCTGATCTGCTTCATTAGCTCCAAATCATATTTACAAAATGCAGCACGCTACTTCAGCATGTCTGCAGCAATCAGTGGTTAAAACACTTTCTTTTACAGTCACCCATGATATATGAACACATGGGTGGCCAAAGTATAGCCCACGGGTGCTGGGCTCTCACAACTGCCTGCTCACTTAGAGCACAAAAGGTAGAGCCCACGAGGAGCAGGAGCTGTAGGTCTCATCACTTCACCTCAGTTTTAGTGGGTTTGTGCATAGGGGTAGCCCACAAAGGAAGCAACGATGCACCGCTCCATTTTCGAGAACTTGTGCACATTTATATCTGCTGATGAAACTGAGCCATTCTCCAATGGACAGAATTTAGATATTTATTCAACTTGACAGAATCAAGCTATTCAACAATGGGAGGAGAGCAGGGATGAAATAATGGGACTGGGATGTTATGAAGTGGAGAAGAGGTACAATAAATACTGACATATCCCATTGTAAGTCTCAAGCTGACATTATCAAGTTGGCTTTGGAAACTAGGACAAGTGATCTGAATCATGACAAAAAGGCTTTCAAATATACACTGTCTGCTCTTTGTTTGGATTTGAAGAAAGCAAGCAGCTTCCCTGAACTGGTGGGTACACTCTCTGAGCTCTTCTCAAGAGTCATTTTCAATTTACCTATTTAAGATGGAAAGTTTTCCACAGAAAACAATCAAGCAAGTTAGCCTTTGGATTTGTTTGCTGTGAGAAACCACATAGGTTATGAATGTGCAGTGAGCAAGGTGCAATACGTAGGCCAAACAGAATTTACTGGAAAAAAATATGCATTATTATTTATAGGGTGATAGTATCGTAACTGGCACCCTAAAGCTGGTTTCCCNGGGGAGGGCAGGTGGGCAGGGAAAAGATGTGTGTATCTCTCACAGTAAGTACATGGAAAACTTTGTGGTTGTTTCACTACCTGACACTGTAAAGAGAAAAATACTTTCCTTCAACTGTTTAAAAAAATTCAAGGCTCTGGGCCAAACAACACTGACAAATTTTACCACACCTCTACCTCCTCGCCCATTTATGAAGCAAAATGTATTTTCAAGGTTACTGAAACATCTGATTCTTGATACAGACACAAGCGACAGCAGCAGAGCTTCTATGCCTGTCCCCGCTGCTCTGCATGTCCCACACGCTAGCTCAGCTCAGTCTCTTCCAACATGAGATTCTCAAAGACTACCAGAGCCCCAAACCTGTCCCAAGCCTACTTACCTGCCTATAGGCCTTCTTAAACAAGATTTATTTCTCTGTCACGTACATATTTGTGTATATTGAAGGTCAGCGAAGGGGTTGGCAGATCCGCACAGAAGTTACCACAAGTTTGTATTTGAGCAGGAATACGAACCACTCATCTCAAAAACTTTACAAGTCTACTGCATTAGCTGCACAGGAATTATCCCTACCAAGTCCCTCTATCAAGACCATGATGCCTTTTTGGTAGATGGAGGAACAGACAAGAGTCTACACTGTGAATGAACACATACTTTTCCCAAAGAATCCTTGCTGGAGGTGGAGGAGTTAGTTCCACTCTTGTTCAGTGTTCAAGAAAGTAATTCTTTCCACTTCAGTTTCTATCGAAGAAAGGAAATGCTGTTCAAGAGACAAGGCTAGTGAATAGCTAATGGTAAATGGCATTTCAGAAGAAAACAGAGCTCTTCTAGAGGGTGCCCATCCCTTGAAGCACCAAGTGTTGTTTCCACCATCATCTGTACACACAGGAGAGTTAGAGGTGCCTAAATGTGCAAGTCACTGGTCCTCAAAAGACCTGGAAAAAAGGTTCTACATCAAATTCTGTGTCTCCATTTCACATCCCTGAGTTTATTTTCTAAAAAGGACCAAATCCATGAAATGCAAGCCATGCAGTTCCAGCATTTCCCTACCAGTGATAGTAAAACCAGAAATGAGATTCCATATTGAATGTTTTTTCTTTTCATTTAGGTTTAAGAAGTGGGGGAGAGAAGATGTAGCATCAGATTTTGCTGGACAGTGATTCACTACTACAGGGGAGAGTACTATTTAATTTCACAACTTGCATAAATTTTCCATTCTTCCATTAAAGCTCAATACTCCCCAGTTTAAGTACTCCTATACACAGACCCCTATTAATCCAGCAACTTCAGCCAGGTTGCTGTACACAGCAAGAAGAAAAACAAAAACAAACTCAAAAAGCCCCACTCCAAGCCCAAAACCAAGCAAAACCCCAGACCACTCCCCACTTTTTAAAAAATCATCTATAAAAGGGACAGACATACACCAGACAGGCATCTTGAATACCAATTCTCTGACCAGACTGGCTATTTCTGGATCAGTCTTTTTAGTATGTTCTATTCTCACAGCCACATGAAACTATTTTCCACATGCCAAAATACAGATCCGAGCACCTGAAAGACCAATGCTATGCCAAGTTATGTGATAGCAAGGGGGAAAAAGTAATATTACACCAAAACTAATCATAGTGTCATAGACCCTTCCTCACTATGGTCTCCTATTGTTTCCTTTTTTTTCCCCCCATCTTCCCACCACTAACATGAATTTTCAAGGTCAGTCACCTCTGTGTAAAGCACCAGAGGGCTGTCAGGGTTTTAAGATGCTCAAGGCAGATCTAATCTAAGGATATTGCTTCAGATTTGCAAGTAGTGTTTTTTCTTTGTTACCCCATCTGCTGTAGAGCACAAATTTTACCATCCAAGATTATCCTGCAGAGATCACCAGGAGGGCACAAAGCTCTTTCTCAGGAGTGAAGGAGCCAGCAAGCCTCCACCATGCACAGTGGGAGATGCACAGCATGATGAGAAGTGGCACTCAGACAACAGGTAATGACACCCACATGGTGCCAGCTATCAGAAAAGCAGATACATGGACAATCCCTCTGCTCTACATGGCGTGCTAACGTGCTGCTCCAGTCTTTAAGTGTATGAGAAGTCACCTATTTCAATGTAAAGTTTTCTTTGAGACTGATTATTTTCATCTTTTCCAAAGTCTACAGGAAAAGACAGAATTACACAAAGCTAGAAAGCTTAAAGTGAGTTTGCCCATCTTCAATTCTCAACCAGAAAACAGCTCCTAAGTCTTACTTGCACATGTACTTTTCTACTTGCTCTAGAAATGCCAGTGGCAAACAGAAGCATTAAACAAAACAGTTCCATGCTCAGATGAAAGATATCTTCACTTCAAACACAGATGAGATTCCACAGCACATGTTGTGGTTTTCAGGAACAGAAAGCAAATCTGTCACTTGGAGACAGATAAGCCCATCTTCTGAAGGGCCTTGATGCTGACAAACTTCTGCAGCTAAAAATCCAGCTCAGATAAAGTTTCTTTTCCTGAGCTAAGCTACCTCAAAGTTTAGGATGAAGTATGCTTGCAGCAGAACTTCAAAGTAGCTGTATACAAAACAGAAATAACTCACATTTCCTAAGCAAAAAAGAGCCTATGTGTAAAGCTCAGTTTTGATGAAAAGGAGGGATGGCCCATCTCATCCACAAGTTAATGGATTATGCAAGAGCAGAGCCTTAAAGTTTGGAGCACATCATTTTATTAAGAACTAGATAAAGCTATTTACATAAAACTAAACTTACTCAGTAAGGCACAAGGAAAATGAATTTGAAGTGTTCCAAATAAAAATCTTTGTCTATGATTTCCTGGAGACAACCTTCTTCTGTAACATTCATAAACCATCATTTTGTCCCCAAATCTCTGTGCATTCTTAAGCCAGAAAAAGAGTAATGAGTCACAGCCATAACTTAAAACAAGATTCCTAAAACCACACTGGCAACTTCAAAGTGGTAGATCAACTTCACCACCTTAAAAGGAAAAAAAACCCCAAAAGCTGAAGGCTGCTGATGTTCAGTATTTTCAGAGCCACCTCAGATGTGGCATCAGCAAACACTGCCCACACAGAAATAGCTGATCCTCTCCACAGCAGAGGAAGCAGAACTCTCAGCTGAGCAGAAATGACAATATTGCTCTTCAAATATCTCACTTGAGTTAACACCTATTGCAGCCAGAGACTACACGAATTGAAATACATACAATCCCTATTTATGTCACAGCTGAATGGGAAATAGGCTACTCTGAAGCAAATGCAACTAAAATTTTGTTGGTTGAGTTCCTCTTGTTCATTTACCTTTCCTTTGAAATCTTTCCTCAGAAACTTGGGCATTTCACACTAACTTCAGCTTAACTTTAATATTGGTCTTCACGACAAAGAGACTAATTTCTATGGACTGAAAAGATTTCAGTCCTGTTTTTAAACTATATGAAATCCCACCCAAGTCCTGTAACTTGTGGTTCCCTTTTTACAGCTTAAATCCAGCAGTGAAACTCCATGATCAGAGGACAGTTGGAGGGCTTTCAATCTCTTTGATTTCTCAGTCTTTGTAATTAAAGCAACAAAAGGACATTAAGACACACACCCACACCACACAAGGGGTACAGGACAGCAGGACCAACTTAGTAGAGAGGAAAAAAAGCCCCAAGTGCATCTCAGCTGCAATTCATTACATTGTCTAAAATTAAAGTGGAGGTTAAAACACAAGTCTGCTCTCCTCCTCTCCCAGGCTTCCTACCAAAGACCAGCCATGTGACAGATGATAGATGTCTTTCTTCACTCAACTTCCACAGCTAGTAGTGAGGAACGCAGACAGAAGTAACTGTACAGAAACCACATTAACATACCCAAAATCAGTGGCCCAATGTGGAGGCAAAGAGCAGAAACAACAGCACCAGTCATAAGGTGAGAAAGTTCGGTATGCTTTGTGAACAAGTAGCAAGGCACCAGAAGATTTAACAAGGGCTAGCATTGTTACATAGAAGGAAGAATAAAAAAAAACCCCAAAAATCACCAAAATATTTTTTCTGAATGCTTTTTCATCAATAATTTCATAACAATATAAAGAGAACTGCAATGCTACACTCTTTAAGAGAAAAACCTTACTTTGTCTTGTGAAATAACCTGAAAGCTTACAGAAAATACAGTAAAACTGACTATAGAATAAATTATTTGGTGTAATAAATTAAAATGTTGAATAACCTTTTAAAATAAATTTTAAAAATTAAATAGAAAATTTTGTTAAATAAAAATTAGACATTTATTACTCCACTTACCAAACAACAAAAATATCTGGTCAACAGCTAGTGTTTAACAGCTACCCATCCTTTAGTACTTACAGCAACGGAACATTTTCAGCCTCTCAAAAAAATACAAATTTACTGCATTTTGTACTCTGCTCATTGAGTTTGCCCATTAAATTCCTAAGGGCTGTCAACTTTCCGAAGTCTCATTTTTTCTAATTAAAACTGCAACAGATCATGTATGCTTAGGATTATTTCAGCATTTCTTCACATACATACAGAGAGCTTGCAGCATCAACCACAATTCCATCTCCCTTGAACTATAAGTCACTTCCATTGTGGAAAAGGAAGTGGGGAGGAAGGACTAAAAACCCCTTCTCTGATAATGACTTACCAGTGTAGCAGCCTGATAGATTTTTTTACAGTACAGTCCACCTATTTCATCTTTTAAAGTAAGGGAAGAAGTTACTTTACAACTGACATGCTCTTTACGCTTTTAAAGACAACTTTCGAAGCCATGAACTAATACTTTAAGTAGTTTCACACTAAAGCAACATACAGGGAAGCCGCTCTTAAAACTTCTAGCACAGATAAGCATTTGGTACATTCAACATCAGCTAGAGCAGAAAGACCAGCAAATATGCTTGTTACTCAGAACAACACACTTTTCATATTGTAGGAGGAAACAGTGTATGTTTATGCTGTTGCTGCATTAGGTAGTCTAGGTTGCTCTGCTGCTGCTATGGGGCTGTTTTGTCAGCAATGATGAAGCACTGTATTAATCTTTTAATAGTATTCCAACAGTAAAGCATGTAAGCTAGGTCTCAGTAGAGTAGGATCAACAATGTTAACATGAGTTTTGTAAATTGCTGCAGCCACTTGTCTTTATGTACAGGCAAGCAGAGCCATGTGAGCTCTGCAGAGAGGTGACTTATTTCTGGCTCTTTCTCTTCCATACAAGCAGTTCAAACTGTTTCACCACAAGGTTGCTATCTCCCCAGCTCACCACTGCAACACCTTCATCCTCCCTCTCTCACAACCCAAAGGATTGCTCCGTGAGTTGCTTCCCTTTGCTGAAATCTCCATTAAATGCCCAGCCATCAGCTGCACATTGTTCCTCAACAATCCAACTTGAGCAATACTGAAACAGAACATTGTCCCCTGACAAAATAAAATAATATAAAAAACTCTGACAATTCACTCCATATACAACCACCTAGCATACTGCCTCTGCACTCTGAATACAAGAGAGCACATTCCCTTAGGGTTCTTCCTCAGACCATGGTTTGTTAACACTACGTCACTAGTCCAGCAGCAGGACTATTCCAAAGGTATTCTCATCCCTTCTACCCCCACTTATGCAGTTACAGTGTTCCTCTCCTTTATCACCCACAGCCATGACAGTACATTTGTTTGTGGGAACACAGTTTGTCAGATCATGAAATTATCCTGCTACAAAACAGCTTTCTTCTTTTAGTTTTTCTAAGCTACTATTGCTCACTGAATCCTTCCAGAATCCAATACCTTGCCCATCTACTTCTCACCTTGACATCACCTGCGAAGTGCAGGTGACTTATCTCTCTGAATTTTAACATGTGAGGGAACAGGCCAGGCAGCAATCTCATGAACCAAGTACTTTTGATCTAAACTCCCAAACTAACCATAATCACTACACAAAGTTTCATTCCATCCCTTCAACTATATAAAATTATACCACTTCAATCACTGTGCAGAAGTGATGGCAATGTATGTTTTTCAGTGGAAACACAGAAGACACAGGGGAAGCTTCCATTAACTGGACATTTAGCAGGAAAACACTCAGGCAAGAAGTTCTACGGCTACATGTGATTAGTCATGTGTTCATTTGCGTGTCAACATCTAAAGCAGAGACCATCCGTTGAAGTGATCTTTAAGATGAGGGAACAAACGCAGAAACAGTAAAACCAGTTACATTCAATGTTACATTCAAAGTAACATTCCCAAACCATGTGGGCTAAATCTGAATCTTTCCCATGTCAAAACACCACCTAGGGAATGCACAAAGTGCAAATTGGTCTCCGAACTACAGCTAGGGAAAAACCCTCAAGCACTTCCACAAAGCCAGTTTAGATTAAAATGACTTACCTACAAAAGAGGAGCACAAAACCTATTTCAGATAGAGTTTCAAAAAGGAAGAAATTGACCACAAGTCTTCATTATCATACAGGTTTTATTTATTTGGGAAAACTTGTTCAACAAGTTGCTTGCCTGTGAAGCAAGGCATCACTGAATGGAGCAGCATTAAAGCTAGCACATTCCAGACCCTGATGTCAATGCAGGTCTCTTACTCCTTGGCAACAAAAGTCTCCGTATTGTTCCTGTCAAACAAACAACCCTCCCAGCTGATACACTGAAGCAGAGCATGCTGATTTAAATATGTGTCAAACCTTTCTCTAAAGTAGAGAGGTTGCTGAGCTGAGAGGCCACTCTAATGAAGTGAACAGCAATGTAGACAGTTATGTTACATGAATGTGCTAAAGGAGCTCATGTCCTGCTTTCTGAATGCTCTACAGGCTCCCTGCCCATAGGTTTAGTGCCTCGAAAACGCCGTGCCAGAAAAGTGGGCTATTCTATTAACTAACTAGCAGGAAAAACAGCAACAGCCAGGAACATCATTGAAAAGCAAGGTCACGGAAACTGAGCGTTACAGTCTAGCATCTCCATAAGGTAGTTTGACACTTCTCACAGAAGTCTGACACCCTTTGGCTCTTTCAGGTAAATATCAGATATTCCAACTTCAGTTTTCACTGGTTTAATAAATTAATAGATCGAGTTGGTATTGTTCATGTAAGAATGATATAAACTAAGAGGAGAGTCTTGCATGGATATTCCTGCCTAAGCAACACGTCCTGGCGCAGTTATTTTTATGCTGCTGTAAACAGACACATTCCATTCCACCTATAAGGTCAGCAGCGGCACCTCTGCACTCCCTCATCCATTTGTTTTTCATAAATTTGCTGCAGGCTGGCTTTTGTTTCAAATACCTTGCAAAGAGTTTGAAGCTTTTCAAGAAACTGATGCAAGGAAAAATGCAGCAGTTGGATTTTCCTGTGTAGCAGCCCCCAAAACAATTGACACATTGCAAGCTAAACAGTCTGCAATTCTGTTTAGCTAACTAACATTACTTTCAGCCCCAGATGAAAGAGAAGAAAAAGGAACAGTGACAAGTTTGTTAGTGTTTTCAGTTTTCACATTCTGGAGATTTATTATGCTATGTGTCTCTTATAGTGTGCAATCCTTTCACAAGGGGAAAAGAAAGACTGAGAGCAGAAAATAATATGAAATTCCTTATTTTTCCTGTAACTCCAAAATAGTTTTGTTATTCTTACCAGAGTAGCTGTAGTATTTGAAAGAAAAAGTAACAGAAAAGGTAGTAAACTTGATGAACTGGACTAATGCTTGCATTCACTTATTTGCATACAACTTTCTGAATGCTAGAAACTTGGGACACTTACCTTACATCTCTTAAAAGATTCTATAAACTGATTGACACAGAATGGTGAACACAAACTAAGGCGAGTATACCAAGGAATTCCTCAAGGCTTTATTGGGTACTTCATTTCCATGACAACATTTTTCACCTACTTCTAAATCAATCAGTTTATAGAATCTTTTAAAAGATTGCAAGGTAAACTTCCAAAGTTTTTAGCATTTGGAAAGTTATATATAAATAAGTGAATTCAAGCATTATTCCAATTCATCGTGTTTACTGTCTTTTTTGCTACTATTTCTTCCAAATACTGCAGGATCTGGAACAAGTGCTCCTTCTGTTCCACACAGGCTACAAAACCCATGACGTCTGACAAGGTATCCTCAAACTCAACATGAACGCATGCTCTTTCACTTAAATAACTGCTTTCACAAATGGCTGGTATTATGCGGAAAATTCATTGAATTCAAATAAAATTTTTTAATTGTCCCAAAACCAAGTGACAAGGTGTCACAAAGTTTTAAACAAAACCAAACCAACAACAACACATTAAAACTACTATCCACAGAAAAACCTGACTTTCATTCATACTAGCATGCCTTAAGCACATTAATACCTCACCCCCCTACACTAAAAAATTCTTAAAATATCACTTCTCAATTTGCCATTTATTGTTTGAGCCCCCAGGCTGCATGCTCTCAAACTTCATATCTGAGCTCTAGAATTAATTCAAAGAGTCAGATGGAACAGCCACAGCTCTCTGGTGGAATATCCCATTTTTGGTTAAGGTCACTTTTTTATATTTAGCTTAGTGCCAAATAGCACAACACACCGAAAATTGCTTTACCGTCACAGTTAGTCTTGGGCCAATTATACTCCTGGTAACTTCTTCCAAGGGACATAGACTTGTCTACAGAAAAGAGAGGGAAGAAAAGCAAAAACACTGTTACCAGGCATAGCAGTGTTTTCCCTGCTGGAGGCTCAGGTGTCCTTCACGCACTGAAGTCCTACAGCATCAACTTCAACACCCTTTTTACCCTGCAGCAATCCTGCTTCAGCAGAGACACAGCTTCACTTCTCTGCTGCAAGATGGAAGTGAACCCAATTTGGTACCTTCTCCAAAGACATTATCCATCCACAAAACCCTCACATGTGATGATGTATTTGTCCACTGTTCATATCTCCTGCCCTCCCAGCCTAAAGTACGAGCATGAGAAATAAAAGAAAACCCCAAAACTACCACAGCTTTGAGATTCACATCTTTGATAGCTAAGACCCCTTCTCCTTCTTGGTGCTAAAGCTGCTGCCTACAGCATTTGTAGCATACTTTGACAATTACGGACTGTTTGAAAGAGCCTTCTTCCATCACTGATCAAGGAGAGACAATGCAACAATAACAGCATTCAAGATACAGGAATCACAGGACTGTGAGGTTACACAGCCTGCTCCATCCACTACACTAAACAAGAAAAGGTGTTCCTCTCTGAAGCAACAGAACATGGATCAGCAGGTACTATCTCAGCCATTTCAGAGATGGAAACATTTAATTACCTGACTGTAATTACCTACACTAAAATCAACCCAGGACCTTGGAAGAAAGCTCCTCTTTAGAGATAAGATAATCACCTTTGTCCTTGAACACCAGGGAAATCTTTCCTCTGAAGTTCACCATCTGCATCTATAGGAAGGGATGCTGTAGAACTAGACATACTGTAAGTAACAGACAATGAATACGAGCATCACTTTTAGAATAAAAAACTTAAATAAGAAAATTACCTTAAGACATTTCAACAGCAATTAGACAACATTTCAGTGACTCATCTTATTATAGCAGACCACAGGAGACCTGTGTTCCATCATTAGGAAAGCTATAATGATTCACAGGCAGCACAAGAGGGACAACTGTGATTCAGCTGTAGGCCCCTTAAAACAGGAGAGAGCCCAGGGGAATCTCCATGTCCTACAGAGCACTGGTAGTTCCAAGTTCACTGCTGGCAATGTGGGAGCTAAATGTCAAGCCAGGAGTGATGGAAAATTCAATTTCACAGCCTTCCACACTGCATATTATTCAACTTCTCTCAGTCAAAGCAAGATCTTCAGAAACATCCTTGTCACTGAGAAGCCATTTGTAGAAGAGGCAGGGAAGAAAACATTCATTTTTCAAATACCAAAGAATGAGGGAATGAAGAAAGGGTGAGGGAGAACCACACAGATAAACAATTGCTTTTCAACACACCAGGAAGTGCATAAGGACAACTTGTAGTTGGTATAATCACTGCCTCTGCTTCTCATAAAGGATTAGTTTTTCTAATTACTGTAAATATTTTTATTGCCACAGCTCACACTGAAGAGTAAACAAAGCTGGGGAAGCAGCTCTCACAGTCCAAAGGACAGAAGGAAGTATCTCATGGAACAGTCATTTCAGGCTACAAGGGAGCCACTGGCCTCGCGAGCCAGCCTCATCCTTGCTCTTCTTCCTCCTCCAGGCCTCCCTCTAATAGACTGAGAGGCAATGGCTTGGTTCTTAATGCCAGACGTGATTTCTCCCCCACTACTTCTAAATCCAGCTTCTACATAGCTGACTGCAACACTACTCCCACCTTTCCCTCCTGCTCCCCTGCAACTCAGCTTCACTTCCTTCCATTAAGTTAATCCACACTTAATCAAGACCAGAAAGCAACACAGCTGCCTAACAAACACACCTGCCCCACTATGCTTGTCCCTCTGCTTGTTTACACTTGCTTGTACTGCCTTGGTTTTGTTTTGCCTATACACAGATCTCAAGGGCAGGAATTAGTATTTTGTACAATGCCTAGCATGGCAGGAACCCAATCCAATTATTCACAAGCACTCCTGCACAATATGTTATTAAATGTCAGCTTGCCTATGCACCAATTTTATTGTTTTTAACAGTTAGGCAGAAGCTACATTTCTAACTCTGGTTATTGAAAAAGGCAGCTTACACTTTGAAGCTTAAAAAAACCAACCAAAACACGAAAGAAGAAAAAAAACGACCACCACCACCTCGCCTCCAAAAAAAAAAATCTTTCCTCTGAGGGTTCTTCTACCTCACTTTCATCCTACACCTATTCCCTCTACTGATGTTACTGAATTATATAGAAGAAATGAAAACAAAGAAAAGAAAATAATCAGGAAAGGTCTACAGCACTGGACGAAGTCCATGCTTTTTCCTAAGTGAACTAGGTATTTAAGGCCTTCTAGGCTGAAAAACAGTCTTTAAACATACTGTTTTATGAGACAATAAAATAAGTCCATTAATACCAAATCAACTTGTTTTTAACCAGAACAGATGTAAACACATCCCTCCAGAAGGAGAGATCTTTTGCAAGCAGTTGAAAATGGTAATTCTGTTAAAGACTTCTAGCAAGCTTTCAAAAGGTTCTTCCTACTGTGTAGTAACATACTATGAAATCAAATGGTCAGCAGGCCATAAAAGATGCAGAAGGCTCAAGGTGAGCCAAGTCTCCTGAGGGCCAGTAGGCATGTTTTCAGTGACAAGCTAACAGAAGGCAGAAGGAGCAGCAAAAAACCGAAGGCCTGGTCATCAATACACAGCCAACTAGATGAGATGCAGAGGATGAAACCATGCACCAGTCAATGTGTAAAGAAGCCATGAATGATCATACAGGTTCAGGTAACAAACCAGCTGACACCTCTGACAGGTATCAGAGGCAGTGTACCAAGGACAGCCATAATTGCATCTCATTGACTTGTAAGTGATTTCCTCCCCAGCAACTACTGCTGCTACCTTGATTGGTGACTGTCAGTTCTGTGGGTGGTGTTTTAAGTGGAACATCATTGTAAATTGACAAAGAGGTGAAAGGAAAGTGATCCTATAAAGACTCCTCTGGAAGAGAGTTCAGCCAAAGAAAGTCATGGTGCCAATGGAATATCTAATCAGATGGCAGCATGAATGGAGGGGAGGAAAAAAAAATTTAAATTGTTTCTCACAGGATAAGTTTACAAGTAGCTGAAAAAGACAATTCTGCAAAAATAACAGACCCTGGCTTCTAGAAAACTATTAACAGGCCTAGAGAAAATTCAGATCTCTTTAGCTAAGTGGGAATGGCTAGTCATCAGTCAATACATAAAATATTTTGAAGCCATTTAATTTAGCAAGACCTCCTTTTACTTCTAGACAGCTGGGGAAAACAAAATAGGCAAATAAAAAACCCCCCACAACAACAACAAATACATTCAGCATGTATTTGCAGTAGCTAACCCAAGCCACACACGGTGGTCTTGACAAGAGGTCAGATATGACCTCCCTGTATAGCAATTTTAAACACTTGAGTCCGGTTTGTTTTCCCACCTGAATCAGAAAAGCTCTATACTGCTAGGTCAAAAGGGCTGACTTCATCCTTGAGAATATAAATAGACAATAGTAAATAGGATTAATAGTGTCGTAGTACTGGTATAACTGCTAGTGAAATACTACAGTCAGCTCTGAAATGCACAGTTTAAAGACTAAAATGAGATCTGATAAAAGGAAAAAAAAACCAAAAATAAAAATATTGAAGATCAACCTTTAAGTGAAATCCACAAACAGTGATCTATTTAGTTGATTAAAAGGAAAAGGGGCAACTCAGTATTCAAGCCTCCTCTCTCCCAGATGAAAAATTCAAGAATTCCAGTCTGAGAAATATGTAACAAGACAGTGATGTAGGCTGAAATTAAGCATGTTAGACTACAAAACAAAGAAAAATAAGTGCTTTCTTAATGGTGAAATAGCTTAAAAGTCCTCCTAAGAATCCTGCAGGACACAGGAGTACATTTTACACACACACACACACTGCAGTTTTGAGTGCTAGAAACTTTTCTAAAACAAAAAGTCTTTCCAAGCAAAACTTCATGTAAAGAATTGGTAAAGCTGAAGCAAGAAGCTGGACTAGCTCATAGGAAGTTCCTTTCACCATGCAATTGATCATTTGTTCTTGCAGGCTCATGGCAGAGAACCTTGCTGTTCAGCAGGGAGCTGAAAATACATGAAGTTTTGTTACACCAAATCTGGTGTCTAGTCCAGGCACTCTGCAGATCTTCAGAGGCTGGGGTCTCCAAAGAAAAATCTCAACCTAACTCATTATCAACCAAAGCAATAGTTGAAGTTGCTACAATGATTTCCACCACAGATGCTAAAAAGACTCACTCACAGAACAGTGCATCCTCCCAGATGTGCAATCCTCATCACCAAAGCTTCCAATTCTTTTAAAAACTTTAAGACAAGAAACCAGATGTGCTTTGCTAACAAACGTTTCCTTTCAGGAATCTATACCATTAATGGAAACAGTAGACAGATATCACTTGGAGCTACTGAAATTAACCTCTCCAGGAGATCATTGTGAAATTTGGAAATACTTTGTGGTATCTGTCCCACCTGCATGGCTGATTTTGATTTTGCACTTGAAGATTGTTTTTCCCTACACTCAGATTTGATTTTAATACTCCACCTAAAGAAAAAGCTGATACACATTCTTAATGTTTCCCAATTTTCCTTTTTCTTTAAAAAAATAGGCTGATGAAAATCTTTTTGGACAAGATAACAGACACAGGTACATTGTTAGAATTTAAAAGACTTCACTTTCTTATCAGTGTTATAATCTAAGAAACATACTGTGCCCTTTCTGTTTTTTGCTCCAGGAAGAAAAAGATAGCAGTATCCCCTCTGCACTCATATCAGACTGGACTTCTGCAAGAACAAATCCAGTCTCTTCCAGATATAAGCAAAATAGTGTCTTCTTTTATTTTTATCAAATTAAAGACATCTTAGGGGAGCAGGATCCCACATAGACTTTCCTTTTTTTTTTCTTTTCTTTTTTGTTTTTAATCTGAATTAGAAAACAAACAAACCAGCCTTAGCAGAGGAAACAGAGCATCAGAGCCAGCTAACCCAGACAATGCACAATTAGTGCTGAAGGCGCCTTCAGCAGTTACCGAACATTCCGCGTAACATTAATCATTAATTCAATATAAATATATTCCCTTCCCTTACCATCACAGAACTTTTGCTGACTCTCCCCTTCTTATATGAAGTACTTTGCAAGTTAAGAGCATGCAAGAATGCCAGCAACATAAAAGAAACACAAAACAGCTCAAGGGTAGTCTCACACCTTTGAATTGCATTTTGTGAGCCTACCAAATAACACTCTTTGCCATGGGGAATAAAACTTCATTGATTTTCTTCACATGAATAGGCCATTCTTGAAAACTGCTGTGATTCTGAAAGCAGAAGGTCAACGGAGTTTAGAAGGATGGACTTTCTATATGTAGAATCTTGGATAATTAAGTGACTTCATCAAGTGAGTCATTGCAGACCAGCTCAGAACCCTTCTGATCTCTTTAGAGAAGCAAAAAAAGGAAAAAGCCATGTGCCATCAAGGTACGATTAAAGGTATTTCACTACTCTTCTCCACCATGCTGTCACCACATTGTTGATGTCTCCTTTGTTCTCAACAGCTCTCATCTAAGCCATCTGCTTTATCTGTTTCTGAGTACTTATTTCACTTTGTGACACCTAGGAATCCTTATCGTAGCACAGGAATCTACTGTGCCAGGTGATACCTAATGCAAGAAGCAAACATATACCCACCAAAAAAAACCAAAAACCTAAAAAAGGCACATGCAAACACAAAACACATGCCTGTCCCAAACAGCTTATTTCTTTCAAGGATACCATTCCTCTGAATGCCTCTGTGAAGATTATGACTTGAATCTTCAGGTATAACACAATTAAAAAAGTAATTGTCAGACAAAATGATTCTACTTTGTAGTTACTGTTTTTACACCCTCTAACATCAATCACACTCCAAATGCACTCTTCTCAGAAAACAAAGATTTTTACCCGACAACAGCCTTCTCAATTCACTCAGGAAGAGACCTTGGCAAAAATAAACTGATTTTTTAGGATCTGGAAGTTAAAGTCATGTTAGGAATATATTATGTGTGGACAACTGTCTGTCATCAGTTACTTGCTTCCCTGAAAAAAGTTTTGAAAACATTGATTTTCATTTCCAGTCAGAGCATTACAATGAAGATTGTCAAAGCTGCACCCACTCAAAAGATATTCTAGATCAACTCTGTCAATACTAAGAGCAACAACAAAGGAAAGAGTTTCCTACCTCCCAGATGTCAAGAGGACATGAAGAAATAGTAAAGTTCTTCTCACCAGGCCTCACAAACGGCATATGGTTCTTTCCTTTCACATGCATTATAGCTGTCATCTCCTGTTATACAACCATCTTACTGTACTCAATGAGAGCTCATGAGCTCAAGCTTGCTTACAAGCTCTGCTAAGTATCAACAGAAATTACTGGACTTGTAAATTTTACTGTCATATCAAAAATATCCCATGCTGCATTGAGCAGTAGTTAAGATGTCAAGGCTGTATCAGTTAGGCCTCCAAAGTTTTTTTCAATTATCAGCTAAAACTTAACATGAGTACAAGGGAGAGATTAGAAAAGAAAGGCTGGAAGAACCTTCCACTCTGCAAAAGAACATTCACATATCTGATAAAGGGAGTTTACTTGGGTAAAGCACTAACCTCAGAACACAGGGGTCTTTCTCTGGAAATCAGACAAAATTATTTTATCTTCTATTTAACAGCCTCTGCCTTAGCTACTCCTTAGATGTACAGAACACTTTATTTCTCCAATATCACATTAACTGTCTCACATGCTACCAATTACCACCACAAGACAAGTATCATCATCATTCTGCAGACAGTTAAAAGAGACAGCCTTGCCCCAGGCCACAGTGAGTCAGTGGCAGAAGCAGGATCTAATCATCTCTCATTGCTCAGCTCCTTCCCTTAGACAGCGAAGTTTTACTACTCCCACTGTCTTCAGAAATGGTATCTTGATTTGCCAAAGTACAGCTAATTAAAAAGAAAGATCTAGGAAAGAAGAAACAAATAACTGCTAAAAACCTGCTGTTTAAGTAACTCAGTAAGTGCCTTGATAAAAAATAAGGATATAAACCACTCTGTTTCTATGAAGCTAAATACAAAGACACTCTCTTGCCTGCAGTCACTGCATCTCTAACTTCTATCACAAATAAAGTATAAACTCAACAAACTATTTCCGTGTCATTGCAAGCCTGATTTGTGCACAGAAAGGTGGACAACCACAATGCACATGTCTCCAAAAAAAAAAATCCTTCCCCTTCAGTTTTCCAAGTGTTGACTACAACAGTGGTATTTTTAGTACTACTTATGTAATAATTGGATGAAACTTAGGCATTTCGGGACTCGATGACAGCCTTGGTTTCTTTCTGGTGACAATTTACATGCAAGTCTGTTTCTGCAGAGTTCTTGCACCTCTGTAATTCATTTGCAGTGAAGAAACAGGTAACTGGAAAACAAAGCAGCAAAGCCTAGTTCTGGGCAACACTGCACATTTAAAATGAAATTTCCTTTTTAAAAATGTAAAATATGCTGTTATTGAAAGAAATGCTTTCAAGTCTTTGAAGATGACACCCCAACACATCTTGAGATGGCAATTACTTCACATATGACTGAGCTGACAAGGCTCTGCAGTATTGATGTAGCACTAGAGCTTTTACCAACTGATTTAAAGCTTTGATGTGGCTCAGGCTTTATAAGATACTCTGACAGTCCAAAGTCTCTGCTGACAGAAATAGCAAGAGTTCCTTCAGCAGCAGACTTTGGTTGGTCCATTTTAAACTGCAGTCTCCATGGTAGAATCCCCTCGTTTGCATCAGACTGTTCCGCTAGCAGCTATTGAAGGAGTGCTTAGAGGGGATACCATACACAGTGTTTAAAGCACTGCACACTGGACTACTTCCCTCACAAGATGATGGAATTGAAAACATTTACTTTCATTGCCTCCAGAGCAAGAGAAGAAAGCCTTTATCTCTTTTACTTAAGTAAAATACTGCAACTTAGATGAGACAAATAACAAGCTAAATTAAAACAGTTTCAAGAAATACTCTCTTGAAATAATAACAGTTGCTTTCACAGCCCATGTTGCTCCTGTGCTATGGAAATTGTGTACATTTAGTGCGAGTAGAGGAAAAGAAAAAAAAAAACAGAAAAAAAAAGAGGTGGCAACTCTCAGCTATTTGTATACTTAGGCATATTTTCCCTTTCATCTTTTCTGTCTGTTCCATTCCATACCCTTCATTGCAGTGTTCCTGCTTTCTAGAGTCCCAGCTGCTATGAGAGAAACACCAGAAGTTATCCTTGTCTTCCAGCTATGACTGTCAACCTTTGTTTTTCCCCATCTGCTACCAGTATAGCACCCTTGCACTAAAGAACACTGAACATCTTACAGAACAGAGTTTGACTTGAGACTCCAGCTACTTCTCTAACATAGTTTATTATTTACAACAGATAAAGTCAAGCTATATGTGTTAATAAGCAAGTTAGTACATGAAGTCAGCTGCACTGCTCCAATACTGATTTGCCTTTATATACGGTATAAGCTTTTCCTTCATTAAAAGCTGTTCTACAAGACACAATGGACATACCAGCAACAATCTCCCTGAGGGCTGATGACATTATAAACAAAGAGTTTGTTTCTTCCCGGCAGCACTGCCCAGGATGATACACCTCTCAACTCAAGAGTGCAAACACACACACACAAACACACAAACGGAGAAACATGCCTCCTCCCATTTGCTGAAAAGCCAACCAAGCCCTGAAGAGAAAGCCAGGGGGTGATGGTGATCAGCCTGCTGCTCATTGAGAGGGATTTCTGAATAAGTCATTGAAGCTTTGCTACTCCAGGATCCCAGATGAAAACTGCCCTAGGAGGGGTGTGGGTCAATGAAGAGTAAACACTCTCTGGACAGTAAATACCAATAGTAATTATTTCACACTGTCCCCTTAAAAGGCTGGTGACCATTCAAAATGCACCTCTCATGTACTAATAGCCAGCTGGACAAAAATCTATGTGCTGTCTTACCTTTCAGAGCAAGTAGGTGATATTCAGGCTGAAGCCTTTTACAGAAAGATGCACGGAGTTTATGACTAACAGATTTCACAACTTCCATGAAAAAAAATACTGTCTACTAATCAAGCAATCCAGACAGATTACGAGGGGACAGAAGCCTCTATTAAAACTTAATATTAGAAATGTCAACTAGAGGCCCACTACTGAATAATTCAAAGCAAGAAAAGGTCTCTCTCACCTCTTGTCATCTGTGCTTTGAGCTATTCTTCGGTAAGATGTAACAATTACTTTCTGCAAAAGGTGGCTGAGCTGAATACAGAATGAAGAAGCACATAGGAAAAACAAAAAGAAAACAAAATCCCATAAAATGAGGAGACAGAATCTCATCTGCACAAGGCTCATGTATGAACTCTATGGCTCAAATAAGAAGAAATCATCTTTAGACATATCTGAAAAATCCCATGTACATCTGAAAGAGGACTAGCAAACACCATAATCTTCTAGCTTCACAATGACCCTCTGCCTTACTAAAGTAGTTCAAAGTTTCAGAAATGAAAACATATTAATGTATTTTTTTGGACAAAAGCATAGTTTGATTAGAACAACAAGCAAGCCCTGGTATATTTTCATGCTCTCTTCTGTGAGTGAAATATAATTGTAAAGTGAAAGGAATATTGAATGCATATCTTTTTAAGTCACAGTATTTTCAGGCCTGAAAAAAATTATTCTTTCAACTTTCCAATCCTGGTCAGCTCACAGAAGTTCTTTCCTTCTCAGTATCAGCAGTCTCAGTAAGCAACAGAAAATGAACTAAGAAGCAGCTTAAGAGACCGATATTGGCTTAGTTATGTTGGCAAGTTCAGCTCTTCATATTGTGTCATAACAAAAGTTGAAGCAACTATTTGATATAGAAGGAAAATTCATCTTAAATCTAACAAGAGGAAGCAAATTAGGAGGAATTCTCTCAGATTTTCTGCATTCCCTGCTAAGAATTCTGCTGAGATGCATCCAAGTTTCTCTCACCCTCCTCATACAACACAGCTTAAGAACTCTCTGCATAGCACTCAAGACGTCATTGTTGGCAAAACTTTATCTTTACGAGAGAAACCAGTATTCCAGCAGCTCATGGTACTAACGAGTTCTTTAAGAACATTCAGACGTGGGTTTGCAATTAAATTTAAAAACCTGTCACCAGTCTTTGTAAGCCTAAATAGGAAAGGTACCAATTACAGGAATTCCCCATTATTCTTTGACTGCTAACTTAGCAAGAGCACACATTAGTAAGAATTCCCAGGGACATGGAATACCATTCTTTCTCACTGAAGAGCTGCAGAGAAGCTAAAAGGAGTGATTTTTCCCAGCATTCCTTCTCTTTTTCATGATTTCATTACTTAATTTCTCCAAGTAATCCTATTCTATTTTTTAATTTAAGCACCTGTATTTGGAGAGAAACCACACAATTATTTAACAAAGGCCAGAACTATACAATCTATTCATTTTGTGTGTCAGAGAGAGTGCAGTTATATTCTGAAGTGTAATCCACTCTCTCTCTGGTTAAGACATTAGTACTTTTCCAGGTTTGTGTACAAAGAAAATTACTTCTGGAAGTTCTGCTGAGTACTACACTATACACAACACAAAAAAACCACACTGAATGTTCATCAGACCCCCGTCTTATAGAGGGCTGGAATCAACTGCTCTTTGCCCGAACTTTTCAATTTGCCTGAAAGATTTGAGACAGCAAGACAATTTCTCTTCTTCCAAATCTCAAACCCTTTCAAAATCTAAAAATTCCTACAACAGATTCTTTAGCTACAATTGAAGGGTCTCAATTTGAAACACCAGAAGAAATAAAAACCCAAGAACAGCCTGAAACAGTTTAGCCTAGAAAAAAATTCTTGTTCAAAAAAAATCCTTTATCTGAAGCCTGCAAGTGACTTTCTTTTTTTGCAGTAAAGAAAACTAGACTTAAATTCCTGTGTTTAATAATAAATACCAAGGGACCCTCTTCCACAATAAACACACGTCAAGTTCACTCATTTTGTATGACTACATGAAGTATTCAGTCAGAAATCACGCAGCAACTCCTCCTCTTGTTTTAGGATGAAATATCCCTTAGTCTACACAAAGTCCAACAGCTGGAGCATGAGAAAGAGTTTATCACTGGCACTCCATCTGAAGCCTTCATGAAGCATAAGTCATTTCCTAAACCTAAGATATGCATGAAAGTTAGTGAGATTCCAATATGGGCAGAACACAGCACTGGAAACATGTCATCATCCAAGGAAGCTGGTTATACCACAAAGCTGTTGCTGAACACTCAAAATGGAAATACAGGGATAGGACATACACATTTGAGAAATGAAGATATACAACCTGGCAAACAGTCTGACAATGGAAAACAGACACAGGAATAAAATGGGTATCTAAAAAGCCTCAAATTTAGGGGCAATATCAAGATGATTTCTCATTCCCTTCTGTCAGCAAGTCAGACTTGCAACCCCCAATATTGCCTTTGAAAAGCTAAAAAAAAAAAGAATAAAGGAAAAGGATATCCTTGTTTTCACTGGCATCCTATATAAAAATAGCATTTTTTGTATCCTATATGCAGTCTACGTCCTCATCGCATCTCAGGGGGGCCAGAAGCTCAATGTTTGACACAGCTACAATCTTCCAAGAATACAGTTTCCAAACTACATTTCCTCCAATTACATGTACAGTAAGATTTTCAGTTGCTTGAAAAGTGATACAGAAGTTTGATATTTTCACTGAGGAGTAAAATACACACTGTCTCACAGATTTTTATTTCACAAGAATTCCAAAGTGCTAAAGCTGTTAACACTCCTCCCCTCACCAAAAGCACATACAGCCCTACCTCTTCCACAGGAAGACAATTTAATTGATTTAATCTTTCCTGAAAGTAGTTTAAATATTTTTCTTGAGGTTTTCTAAAAATAATCCAGAATAAAGCAGATACTTTGTATGGAAAATATAAACCCATACAGTTTGGCCATCTTACCAGCAGCTGCATTGCTCTCTCTTAAAGAGGAAAGCTGTCTGATAAAGCAAACAAATGCAGGATCACTACCAGTTTTGACTGTACTGTAGAAGCCATAGAATGGAAAAATTTTAGTCCTTTAATTGCTTCCAAGATCCCACCTTCTTTCTTTGCCACCTTAACTATTTGCTGCAGAGGATGTAAATCCAGACATCATGGTCTGTGTTTTATTAAAAAGCCTTCTCCATTTCTTTTTTTTTTAACTTACAGAATGAAATCAATCAAAACAGAAAAACATAGGTATGAATCATACACCTTAAAAGAGAGGGTGAGTCTTTGACTACCTAAAATAAAAGCAGAAGCATCTTTACAGACAGCAACTGCATCTCATCCACACCACTATGACATCTCAGCTGCCTCTAACACTGATAAAAAAAAGCTGTTTATCACAGTCTCTACAGGAGGAATCAGAACTGCCCTAATATAATACCCTGGCCTCCTCTCAGAAGAGACTTCAAACAACTCCACAGTACCAGCCCACAGAAAGGGAATAGACCCTGTCCAGCTCTGTCCCCCAACACCTCCATCACAGCTCTTTCACAGTGCTCAGTGACATGGAGAACACTCTACAGTGCCTGCTCCTGTCAGCACCCTCACGACAGCAATGATGCTTCCCTGCACTTGGATATACGGAAAAAGCAGAGACCCCTGTATGAAAAATGAGACACTGCTCCTGTCAAACCTTGTATTTCCCCTCTTGAAGAAGGAAGGCAGAAGAAAATACACTAGCAAACACCAAAAGTTCTTTTAATCCTTCTTTGCTAAAACTGCATCCATTTCTCAAGGAACAGACTTTCCAACCCCATGATCAGTAACTTCTCAGGATAACTAATCAGCACTTCAGTGCTACTGTGATTAGAGACCATAGACAGGGAGTGCACTCTCAGTGTTCTCACCCTGTCACAAAGCAGTCTGACAAGGATAGATGTTACTTCCAGGAGCATTTCAGGATGGGGAGAAAAAGAAACAAGCAAAATCAAAAAAACCCCACACCTCCTAACAACCAAGCAAACTAACAAAAAAACCTCCCATTCAGCACTCCATCACAAGACATCTCTTTTACCTCTAAGTTAGCTGCTAGGTTGCCCAAGTCTGTGNATATGCTGCTTGTTAAATAAATAGTTTTTTCCACTTTTCTCTAAGGAAGTCTTTTCCCGAACCGGTGTGGGGGAGGGGTGGCTGGAATTAGCTTTCCTAGAGGAAACCCCCCTCAGAGGTTTCCTCCTAAAATTTGCCCTAAACTAGGACAGTAACTACCATCAAAAACCTACAAAGTACAGTTAGATAACCCCAGTAACTAGATATCATTTTAGAATCAGATCTAATTATCTTTGACCACCCAGGTTGGTGAGCAAGAACTAGATTACACCACTTTCTCAGTTTCAGTCCTCAGCCCAAGCCCTCCCTCCCTCAAAAAGATAAATACTTGGAAGCTGTGATATCCTCAGGAAGCTGAGCTATTTTGCTGTAAAAAAACTGCTTAGTAGACTACACATTATCTTTCGGGAGGTGTGATGAAATATTCATTTTGGTCTGTGTAAGGCATCCGTCATACCATATGGATGCCCATTAGCTGTTGCACAGAGTAACAACTCAGGAAGAAAACCACAGAAGCGAAGCAGAAAAACCCAAATTCCCAGCTATTAAATCACTGTTGTGAATGCCATCAAGAACCATTCTCCCCTCCTGCCACACCACATGCTATTTTGTAGCTCCAAGTATTACACAAATGAATGCACAAGATTTAAGGTACCAAAGGAATGCATGGATTGTACATCCCGACTGTTTCTGGGAAGACAGACCCATCATGACATGGCCCAGTTACTGAGCAAAAAAGTGACTAGCAACATCCACTGACAATTGGGAATCTGAAGTCTGGATGTTCGACTATTCCAATATAGAACTTTTCCACATGAAATCACACATTGGGGACACAGGGACAGAATCATTCAGACAGCAGTACATAGTCAGTCCCAGCCACAGAAGGAGTTAAAATATAGCTTTCTTATTGGCAGTATTACATACCATTTTTCACCTCACACACCTTCTCAAAACCAACAATAAAACACAAGCTTGCATGAGCTCCCATTACTTGAAGAACTCTGCTAGACCAAGTGGGAAGAGCAGACTGGAATAAACCAGCATCATACCCTTCTGCATGAAGTGACAGCACAAGCGCTCTCTACAGCCTGGATGACTGTTACCCAGGACAGCGGCAGAAAATAGCTTACTTTAAGAACTCAAGTGTCCTCTTTTACCCTGGAGTAATTACAGAACACAGCAGACATTCATTCTGGAGAGCAGAGCACAATAGCTGTTTGTTACCATCAGCACTACAATCTAGCATTTATCTAAGCCTATCACACACAGAACAGACAGCACAAAAAATGCTCAAGACAGAATTCAAAAGTACTAACTGTAAGAAATTACAGGTGAAAACCCAAGCAAGCACCAAAACTAAGGCTTGGCCCACAACTCATAATTTAACCACCCAGTAATCTATTAATTGAGCATACATTTTTCCAAGCTTCATCTAAGAAGCATTAGGTGTAGCTGGTCAGAGATTAAGTGGCAGAAAAAAATCATTGTAGTCTACTGCTAGTAAGGAAAATTGCATCTTATACGGCAGAGTAACAGGCTTTGTGAAGAGGAAGAGCACCCATACACATTTAACATCAGAATCAATAATATGAACTCACAAAGTCCATAACCAACAGAATTAAGGTGTCTATGCCTGCATTTACATTTTTTCTGCTGGGGGATCTCACAGGTTTCTCCACATTGAAGCTCAATCTCAAATTTTAAAAAGCACAAGCTATTAACTTTCCACATCTTAGCCAGGTGAGCAGTCCAGATTAATTTCCTCCCAATATATATATATATAAAGCAGCAGTGCTGCTTCAGACTTTCCCAAATCAGAGACTTTAACATCCTCAAATCATGCTCCAATTAGTACTCAGAGTGAGAAAACTGTTATCCCACACTGCCAGGCAGGTTTTAGAAAAATCAGACTATCTTCTAACACAACATGTAGCATTTTAAGAGCTACCTCGTTTAAATAAAGAATAAGATTGAAAAACCCTAGTTAGACAGGTGTGAGCTCTCATTTCCCTCCTTACTTGCATGCCCTTAGCTTCGGCAACAACACTGATATACCGCATGGGAAATAGAAAAAAGCAGCATCTACCCCATGCTTGGAAGATTCCTGTCCCATCTTCAGAGGACAACAGAAACAACAGGATTTCAGAAGCTACTCTACTACATCCCTGACTAACCTCCTACCCAGAGATAGTAAAAAATTCAAATAACAAACTCAAACAACATCAGTAAACACTTCACCCTTTCCTCTATTACAGAAATATGTGTAAAACATTTATAAACATTATTTCTAAATATATTCTGTTCCAAATGAGGAGACTAACTGCGCTACTTAATTTACTGTGGTAAGTATATTTAAGTCTCTAATTTTTAAAGATTGCACATGGGCTGAAGGAATGCAATTAGCTGAATACAAATACTTGTTTGGACTCGTGTGGAACAGCAGCACATACTTTTCCAGAAAGGCACACTGGATTGAACATGTAATTACAATCTCAACCATAGCAGCACAAATAGACTAAACAAGCACTGTTCAAGTTACTCATGCTCAGTTTCAAAAGTTTGACCCCTGAAGCCAGAAGTACATTCACAAAGGCAAACCAATTTTTCCAAACCGCCAGAAATACAAGCACAAGTTTAAGCAAGCTTACAAATCCCCAATAATCACAGTACCCCCTTAGTCAAGGCTAATTTCTCCATTTCAAAAGTTTCAGCTCAGGCACAGAAGTAACAATTCTATTTCCCTTTCCAGTGCTTATACTTTTCAATAGATGGCTATAACAAAGGCACCAATAACAGACAATCATTTCCTTTTAACACTAAAAACATCTTTTAAGTAGAAGTCAAACTTTCCCAGCCAAACTTTTCCTTCCATCAAAAATTCCAAGATCCAAGAACTCTTTTGCTTAGCAACTTCCTGCCAGAGAACACATAGCTTCAGGAGACAACTGTCTGTATTTTGGCTCTTCCCATGAAGAAATACACTTAGAGCCAAATGACCTGCAGCTACATCTCTTACTAAAACCTCCTAAAAACAGGTACAATTTCCATTTCATATTTCTAATAGAACGTAGCATTTGCAGCAGTATATAGATACATACGACCTTTAATCAAGCACACTCCCCATGTTTTATTGCAGGTTCAAAACAAACTACTTCTGTACTCAACAATAACTCAGCTCCAGAATTTTATGAGAGAACTATGGCTCTCTACTAAATACATACAAGGTTTATCTCCTCAGTGAACCAAAACACCATTAAAATGAGATGCTCAAGACAAGACTTCTGCAGCTCTGAAGTAATTTCTCAGAGAAAAAACAGCCTAGAAAGTGTCTGAGTAAGGAACCACATATGTGAAATAATGTTCAGATCTGTAGGCTAGAAAGTACAGGTTTTCAGAAGTTCCAGGTGCCAGCAGCATATACTGCAATAGTCAGTTGCAGGTTCATTGGCAATCCCACTGGATTAAGATCACAGACAAAGCGGTTGAGCCAGAGCTCTGGAGGTCATTAGCCCCCCTATCCTCCTTGGGTGGCAAACAGCACATCCCTCTGTAAGAAACAAGATCTGGGGTCTGTCAGCACAACCAAAGTCACAACAGAGCCAGTCCTCCTGGAAGCAATTTCTGGGCACTTCAACAAGGATATGACTGGAAGAGATCAGACTGCCCTCAACCAACCTGACTGTATTCAAGGGACACAAGTAGGCACGTGTATAGGCAAAGGAAAAGCAGCGGATGTTTTACACCACCATTTTTGCAATACCTTTTGCTTGGTCTCCCATGGCATCCTCAGCTGGTGATATGAACTAAGTGGACAATAACACCAGGTTCAAGGCTTGCAATCAGTGGTACGAATCTCAACTGCAGGCTGTCCCATTTCCATGGCAATAATTCCAAACTTCACCAAGTAAAACCTTGAATAACCTAATCTACCCAGACCTCACCTGCTCTGAGTTGAAGTGACACCAGCTGAGACCCAGAGATCTCTTCTGACCTAAGTTATACCATGATCTCTGCTTTGGGTTTTTAATTTAAAAAAACCCAGTATGTCTGTTGCAGCCTGTGTTTGCTTTAAGTCATGCTTCTGCCACCCTGCTGGTTTCAGCAGATAAAATGGACTAAGAGCCACCATGGAAAAGGACAGTAACTGTTCTCCTTAAAAGACTGGCAAATCTTTCTGAAACAAGCCTCAACACTGTATTGTCAAGTCAAGAATCTCAAACTTGGTTCCTACTAGGAATTAACCCAAACAAAACCCTCAAGACCTGCAGCTGAAATGTTAAGAGGAGAGCAAATACTGTGCTCATTACTGGACTCTTGCAACAAACCCATTCTGGTAAATATGTCAAATACATTCAGACTGTGAATAATTTAGAAAAAAGGTCTCAAAACAGAGTTCATACAGAAAAACAAAATGGAAACCAAACACAAAAAAGTCACCACAAAAAAAATACCCTTAATTCTCTGCTTACCCAACAGAAGTAAGCAAGCATCCTGAAAGAGCACAAATAAAAGCAAGGTTCCATCCTGCTTTTTAAACTGACAGCAATGCCTTATCACAATATCTAGAACTGAATAGACAACTTCAGTTCACCCTCTGCTCTGTTTGCATTAATTCCCACAGGGGGACTCTGGTGTAAGATTTTAAGCACCAGAAGAAAGAGAAGTAATGGCATCATTTGCTGGATGAAGGCCAGGCTCTCACATATCCACTCAAGCTTGCATCTCTGGAGACAATGTTCGCTCCTACCATAATTGAGTTATGTTCTGTGCAATGAGAAGGTGAATCAATTATGTTCACCACTAAACAGAAAAGCTTAAGTAGTCTCTCAAGAGCTTAAAAATTCGCGCAATAGCACCTTCAAAACACTGTTTATTCTTCTTTTTCAAATAAATAACACCACTTTGATTCAATTTCTGCTCTTCCTGAAAACTCCTCAGCTTACAAACTTGTGAAGTGCACTCAGGTTTTAATCCAGCAGGGCCAGGCAGCTGAGACTCCCTATTTTTATGTTTACACTAAGTTCCTGATGGAGTAATTTATGTTAAAGGCAGCATCAGATAAAACTGCCATCTAAGCCTCTGCTAAGGCATTCAGGAAATTAGCAGGGAACAATCACCATCTCTGACATTAGAGTCACGTTTAAAAGGAATGTTTTAATCACATGTATAAAGAAAAGTATTAATTCTGTAAGGTCAATAGAGTTACTGTATTTTAGAGGTTAATCCTCCATGTTTGCTGTAATATTGGCTCATTACTTTGGAATACAGATACAAATTGAGCAAAATCACTGCAATAGGGCATTGATAAGGTGCCAGTCTTTTGTACTTCTTCAAATAGGATACACAGGTTGCCTTACTCAAAATAAATTAAAAAGCCAAACTGAAGACAGATTTCTGCATTCAGTTATACATCACAATTAAAATCAATTTTTCTTTAGTCACAGAAGTCAGTGAGCACCAATCTTGGAGTGCTTTCTGGCACCATCCCACAGATATGAATTAAGATTCACATACTGCAAATGGATACAGGTAGGCATATTTTTGGACAACTTTTTAGCTAGAAAAAGCAGGCACACAAGCACTTCAACCTATGCATATTCAAGTATTGGGTATGTTTTGAGTTTTTTCATAAATAAAGACTGAATTCACCTGTAATTAGACTAAATATCATTACTATCAAAACTATCAAATAAAGCCAGTATCATTTCTATCACAGCGAATACCCAAGTTCTGCAAACTAATAAACACAACTGGTTTATCTAAGATGCATTTACCACAGCTTACCGAAGAGTGTGCTTACTCATGCTATCCCCAAGGCAAGATAAATCCTAAACATGTCTTTATAAAGGTTAAAGAACCCCTTAATAAAAGTTGCACTGTTTTAAATAATATACGTAACATTTTTAAGATAAAACAAAGGGTAACTATTTGGAAGTAAATCCCAATCCACACAGATTTAGCCTCCATTTCTGACAAGGATATTATTTACGTAATTGAAAATCAATAAAAGGCAATGCCCTACTAATCTTATGTATTAACAACTACCTGGACAGGGTCATCTAGAGAAGTCATTTAATATGTAGTGCTTTCTGTAAGAATGCAAAGTTACTTTTCTAGGTCATACAGTTGAAGATTCTGCTATTAAACTCCATCTCCTGTTTATATTTTTAAGCAGCAAAAATGAAGAAAAATAACTGTACAGGAAATGCTGCAACAGATAAAGTGTAGTGGACTTTAATATAAATGATTCCCAGCACACCTCTCAACTCCCTTACTTCAATAAAACAGCTGCAGAATAAGAGAGGACCTAGAACAGCCATGAGCTGGAGAATGAGCCTTGCAGTTCGAATTACTGCTGCAAAAGCAGCAAAATGCTTTTACAAGGTTTGCCAGTGTTCCACAAAGTTATTTCAAATCTCTTTGGTATGCTTGTTCTTCAACTCTGAAATAGTTAATATCTTTTAAAGGCAAAATACCATATTCTAAAAATATCAAGAAATTAATCCACTGACATAGAAAGTTTTGCTTAAAAGAGCTTGAAAGCAATTTTGCGCACAAGTGTACTAATTTGGATAAGAAAATATATTTCCATGCAGAGTTGCTAATGAATCTTAGCTTCTAATTCACAAGAGACCTAATTTCCAATTCAGCAATACAAACATTAGAAACCTGGAAAGATATTTTTCTCACTAACATGCAGCTTTCACAATCTAAGCTATGAGCTTACTGTTTATTATTAGAGCGCCCTTACACATATAAATCAGGGTAAAAGACCCACCACTGACAAGTTCTTAGAACTCTAACAACACCTCTGAGCTAGATCTGTTTAATCCAGCATCCCATTTTCCCTCAGCTCCACACATATAAATGGTGCTCCCTTTGCTTTTCTATTCTTGGAAAAGCCTCAACAGTCTGGTCTAATTCTGCCTCCAGAATATATTCTGCCAACTTCCATACAGACACAGCTCATCTGTGAGAAGTAGGTCTATCTTCAAAAACCCAAGTATCATACCCTTGACTTTTGCTGTGCAGTGCCCCCACCTCCTATGTAACACCTTTGAATAGAACAATTTACTTCTTTCCAGCTCTTGAGTTTTTACTCTACACAGCCTCATGAGTGGACTCCTCCCTTCAGCTGGCCAAAGTCATCACTCACCCACCAATTAGTTTCCTCCCACTTAAAACAATGTTTTATGAATGTAACGAATTTAGAATCCAGCTGGAAACATTTTTAAGCCTCCTCCTGAGCTGATAGCCTCAAAGACTCACCTGTTCTGTCACACGGGCAACAAAGGATAACATTTTAAGCCCCAAGTGAGCCCAGCAAAAAAAAAAAAAAATAGAGTAAATGTATTTCACTTTATAGGACCTTTGAACCAAAATTCAAGAGCTTCATTAGAGATGGGTTTACTGCAAGATACCTGCCATTACCCTCAACAGATAGAAGATACCTAGATAAAAAAAGAAAACCAAACTAGATAAATCATGAAATAAAACAAAACCCAGAAACCACATAAAGTATTCTAAATACCTACAGCAGTATTTATGAAATTGAACATTTTCCCTCTTTTCCTACAGAAGAGGACTCTAGGTACCCTCCCTGAAGTCTAACATCCAAAGTATTCCAAGCTCCCCATTTTCTACATAACTTACTTATCATAAAAGGCTGTCTCTACAACAACAGAAGAATTATGTGTTCCTAGGTGACTCAAAAAGGTCAGACACCTAAGCACTAGTAAGACAACCAAAGTTACCTGATTTTAGCATTGCAGTTTTACACTTGTATTTTTGCTCCTCCATAGATATAGATATAGATACACATTATTTTACCCATTCTAAGATAAATACAGTGGCAGGGGTGCCACACATTTCCCCCCTCCATTACTACATTTCAGGAAGTCACCCAATTTCCCCTCCAAGCACTGTTCTGGTACACTTCAATGGCCTTAGACAGTGTACAAGAAACAAAAACTACACTGGGGGACAAGGGAGAGAAGAGTAAGTAAAACGTGAAATTAGTAACCAATTACTTCCTGTAATTATGGCAAAAAGAAACAGAGCAGAAGTGAACTGTTAAATGCAGGTGGTAAATCTATGACAGTAGCTATAAGAGAGTAAATCTGAGAGCAAATCTGATATTTAAATGCTTTCAGAGCTCTTTCTTCAAGCAGGGATATCAGAAACACCCACAAAAGAACTCTTAAAATCTGACTTTCCAGGTTCAGTCACTTCAGGGAAGTTTTAATACACATTTTCCTATCCTTTACAGCTTGATCTGTTATTGACTAAAGAGCAGCTGACTGGGCTTACAGCAGTCAAAAGCAACTGTGTTTGTGGTGACCATGAGACATTGGAGCTCAAGATCCTGATGGGAGTGAGGAAGCAGAGCAGCAGGGTAGGCACTCAAATACATGAAAGCAGACTCTGGCTTATTCAAGAAGGCAGTAGGAGGAACACCCTGGCAGACACCTCTGAAGCTATATTTAATGGGGTAAAACTCATCCCACTGACAGCAGAAAAACGTCACATTCATTTCTTCTCTAGGAGAAAAAAATTCAAAACTGTGGTTTTAAATAGGAAAGACCTTAACTGCTAAGAAGGGTGCAGCACAGAGACTATGTCAAGCATCTATGGAAGAGCATAAAATGCACAAACTAATGTCTCCTTTTCTCCCTGCACAGCTCATTTGTCTCCAAGGCAAATTCTGAAAATCTCATTACAAGAAGTAGTTGAAAAACTTTGAGATAGACATACTCCTAAAAAATGCTCATTTACAGATTCAAAGCACATTTATTTTCCTTACATTTCAGTTCACAGTTAAGAGATGGCTGAAACAACCTTGTGTTAAATTGAATGAAAGTACCGAGTTTTGGATTGTATTCAACCTCAAGCATTTATCTGGAGATCAAATCCTCTCCAAACTCCATTTTCCTAGCATCTACAGTCACCTCAACACCAACTTTGTATATTCCATTCTCAATTATTTGAAGCAGTCCTTTCCTACGACTGTCACTCACATTAAAGAAGAAGAACATGGAACTCCACTATATGTTGTACTTTTGAGGGGATCAGTAAACGCATGTTTCTCTTCCCATGATACATAAACACTTAAATATAGCCTTAGGAGAGCACTTCCTTCTAGAAAGAGCTCATCATGGGGACCAGTGAGGAAAAAGGGACAAGGTAACACATACATTTCTTTTTCTTTCCCCCTCCCCCAACTCACCTTTATGCTTAAACATGTTTCTCTCTTAGCATAAGAACAAACAGGTAACAGCCACCAATTCATTTTGGCTATAGTCTGAAGGTAAATTTCAACGAAGGCAATAAAGCATTGTTCCAGAAATTCAAACAAACCCAGCTTCTTCCAAAACAGTACCTGAACACACACAATTGTCCTATTAAAAAACAGCTGCCCAAGCTACCCTGTTGCCCTGTTAGCCAAGTAGGCTGTTCTCTAGCCATGATTCTGAGAGAATACACAGCACAGAACATATCCAGCACTGCTTGTGTAAGTACCACTAAAATGCAGACAGAGAAAATACCTTCTTGAATCTCTCATAATACATCTGTCTTAAGACAGATCTTTAGCAAGAACATCTGATTAGTATAACAACCACCCATTTGTAATTTGTCTTAAAATTCATATTTTACAGCCAACATGTTCTACTCTGGAGGTCAACACCCTGTGTGAACATTTCACACACATGTCAACAGAACTACTGCAAAAGGGGTTACACAGCTACTTCACACAACAACACTAGTTAGTAACTGGGCAACTTACTCAGTAACTGATCAGCTTACACAAGCTGATCAATTTTAGACAAACCTCAGCAAGGTAATACTGCCCAAAATAAGGCTCTTTTAATCCCTTCCCAAAAAGTCCCCATGCCACAAATACCACCCAGACACCTAGAAGAAATACAGAACTCCTAAGATATGACTTCTTCCCACCGCAGTTTTCTATCTGCTGCTCTGCTTTCTTTGTCAGCAAGACAGGCCACAAGAACCTTTTTCCTCAAAGGGTCTCCTGGGAAAAACAAACACACTCCACAAAGCAAAAGCACTCCCCTCCAAACATTTTGGCGATCTGCTTCTTTATAGTGGAGAAATTGAGTGCAGAAAAGGCCAAGTACCAGACGCAAAACACTCAGTTTTAATCAACCTCCTAATACTATACAATTTTCATGGTGTCGTGCCACTTATTTCTTCTACTTTTGATTCCTTTCTACTGACCTCTGGATCCAGGGGATGCCAGTGACATGTCAACATGATACTACCACTACTGCGCACGTTGCCCTCAAGCAATTCTCTAATCTGCACCAAGTGCTACTTTGGACGGATTGTTTTGTTTATGCCTGGAGCTTAAGTCTTTAAAAGTTATGCAAGTTAGGGCATCCAGGCTTAACCTTCAATTTTTGTTTTCAAAAGTGCAGTCTTCTTGATTTCAAATTCTTCCACATCACTGGTGGACAATTTCTAATAGTCATTTCTAAGTTTTGAGAATGTTTTCGTTAGCTGTAACACATCATATAATACTCTATAGTAGGAAAGCTTTCTGCAGAGTTAAACATAATTCAAAACACCAATTAAACAATTAGCAAATCTCTGCAAGCTGACAGCCCAGCACTAGCAGGGAAAACAAAAGAGAAGGTCAACTTTCCCCTTGTAAGTTTCTTAAAAATAGGAAGACAAGTTTCTTTTACCTATCCTACTGGTGCAGTTCCCTTTCTTTTGGAAAAGAAGTTTCACATGTGCAGCCTTTATACACGTTTTACGATTCCTACACAAAAAACCTAATTGATAGCAAGGTCTCAAACTCCAAGAAACAAGACACCATGGATTTTGTGTTCCAGCTTTGTCTCTTCATATCCTGACAAAAGTTGGTCACTGAATTGCACACAATTTGTCTTTTCTTCTGCATCCAGACATTAAAATAAATAAAAGTGAAAGAGACTAAGAGTTAGAAGGTTTTGATTTATTAGTGCTAAAATCACATTATTATCATACTCAATATAGAATAACAGCAGAGGTTCAACGTATTACTAACTGTATCCTGTAATAGGTGGATTGGATGGTATGCAGCAGGAGTCATGGGAGAACACTCACTGGAAAAGGTATCATGTAAATATTTACACATTTATTTTTAAGAAGGCTTAAGTTAGAAGTCTGTGAGAATTCAACAAATGTTAGAGATACAGGCAAACTTCTTATTTTAGATACTTCAAAAATCAGGTTTTTAAGATGTTATAAAAACAATGTCACATCAGTACCCTCTGATTTTGCAGTGGCCATTATATCAAATCTTTCTGAAAACAAAATGCCCACACGCAAGACTGCACAGTTAGACAGCACAACTCCTTGTTCAGCTGTACAAAAGATGCCCAGAGACACAGGTAATGGTACTGACATTCATTTATCTTAAGAATTTTCTGTAGCTCCCAAATGCCAATAGGGCAAAAAGGAGACAGTAAGAAGCACTGCCTCCTGGAAAGCTATACATCTGACCCCAAAACACATGTTTTTCAGACTCAGTGTCTTACAGACATTAGGATGGAAGAACTTGTCTATGGAAGGCAACCCTGAAAGTGGCATATCCTAGTGAACAGTGTCAGGCCCATACAAACTGCACCAAGCTCAAAAGGCATCACTTCTGGGTAATGTCAAAACAAGACCTTGTTACTGCAACTGAAGGCAAGAAATTGAAAAACAAACAAATAAAAAAAAAGACTCATCAAAACAAAATTCATCCATTATAGAGATTAGCCAATCTTGAGAAAAAGTACTGCATATTACTCCACAGGGAGGAGCAAAAGAGACTATGCTAACAGAGCACAAAAGTGTTACACACACCACAGTAAAAACCAAGACAGCACAGCTACATACACTCACCCTTTCAGCCAAAGCAAGATTCTCCCTTTCAAAAGTTTTATCCCATTCCCACTTATTTCTAGAGGCTGGAAGAGATAGCAAATGATAACTATCCTTTCAAGGCACAGACTACATACATTTTACTTCACCATGCCCAGCAGCCTAGTAAAAAACAAGACAGGGTGTTCTTTTAATGCAGATTCAGAAGAGTTGAGCACAAAGCCCCACCTAAACCCAGGACTCCCGACAGTGGCTGCTTCAGGAAGCTTTCTAGAAGAAATGTAATAGAGTGCTCTCTTCAGTACAGAAATCCCCTGAAAGGAAACAGATTTCATTTTCATTCAGCCCAGACCAGCCCTTTGGCACTCAAGGGTCAGAGTCCCCTGAAGCTGTGCAAGCAGTGACTGACTCCCCAGAGCCTCCAAGAACAGTGGCTCAGGACAGCACACTATAAATCACCAATCGAGAACCCTTCCCTTGCTGCAAACAAATAGGCTTTATTAAAAAAAAAGGATTATTCATTCTTCCACACTACTAATTAGTCATTTTTAACAGGCAATAGGGCAATGGAGTTGGCAGAGCACTCTGTACTGTCTCCCCTCTCGGGAAATCCTGTATTTGCTCTCTGCATGCCCCATTGCCTGCCCCTAAAACCACTACAACAACACCCTTGCCCATGACTGCATTTTTTCCTGCAGTAAAAAATATACACAGCCAAAAAAAAAGCTGAGGTAAAAGTCCAAAAATCACTAATATTTCATCTCAGTCATCTAGATAACTGCATCTGAGCTTGAAAGCAACACTATGAAGTCAGATTAAGATTTCAAGTGTACAAAAATTAGAGCAACACACTTGATTGGTAGTGTTTACCTACCCTGCTATGGAAGCCAGGCAGAAATAAAGTTTAAAAGCTAAAGACACTAAAAGACAATTTGTTTTCTTTATGGTTTTATTAAGGACCAAAAATTATTTCTGCCATTCAAACCTCTCCCAGCCCCTCAATTTTTTCTTCTAGATTTATAATCTTCAAATTCTGAAAATTTTTTTAATGGAGAAGTGAAAAAAAAAGGAAGAGCTGAGTACTTCAAGCAACAACTTCATTCCTCAGCAAATTAAGTTTCTGGAAAAGCGCTCCAATGATTTCTTGCAACTGGATTAGAAGTTAACAGGAAAACAAAGGATTTGTGGCTACTAAAGTCTTGGATGGTTTAGCCCAGCAACTTGCTAATGCAAACTATTATGTGTTCCAACATCAGGGCCACACGAAACATCTGTTTTAGTACTCATAACCTGAGTGCAGCTTTGGGACTGTCCACTCACTCAAAATGGAAGAATGCTTGACTACTTTAGATAACAGTGTGACAGCACAGCATCATGCCCAGCCAATTTGTTGGAAGGTTTCCTAAGGAAGAGAGTGCCCACGCACACACTGCAGAAACCAGACAGCCGCTGCTCTTGTCACTTTCCATAATGTTGGAGTCTATACCACAGAAGATCGATCACTACCTTGGAAGCATCCAGCTCCCAAGAGAGAACTCCCAACAGAAGGACAAAAATCCAAGGGTTTCTGGGTGTGCTACAGAAATGAAAGGGAAGAGGGAGAAAGTAATTCACCATTTCCCCCCGCAGTTTTAAGATCAAAACTATGGAAGGAATGTGAATACTAAAATGTTTCTCATCATTATGAGGAATATGGAGGGAAAAGGACCAGGTGCCACAAAGTCTGCCATCTTGCCCAAAGCCCTCATAAACAATTTTTCATCTCAAAATCCTTAAAAAAATTTAAAAAAAAATTTTAAAAAAAAAAGCAGACAACAGGGTATATCCATGAGAGTTGCCTTTGCCTTCATAGTTTTTTTCTTCACAAAAATATGTGAGCCAAAAGAAGAACATGGTACTGTTGTATCAGTAAGATTACACAGTTTTATCTTGTATGGACATAAGAACCCTAGAGGAATTCTGAGTCTCAGCTAAATCAGTGTCTTTTATAGTCATCATAAAATGCAGACACTGAAGAACTGTACTTTCCAACTTCTAGGGTTTAAAGTAGAAATATTAAAATATTTTCCAGAAAGGTGCTACACAATTACTACAATAGTTTTTAAACTCCCAAGGAAACTGAGAAAAATGACAGAAGCTTGCCAGGCGACAGAACATAACATAACCTCCATCTGACTGTCCTTATTTGCCCCAACTGCTTACTAGTTTGCATGTTATGCTTTGCAAAAGACAGTGCAATGCTGACATTAAAAGTGAAACAACAGATAACTATTACCACCATAATGAAATGTCTAAGAGCTGGCTAAGTTGAACAGGACCAGAGGGAAATTCCAAAGCCTAATTTTATCCTCTTAAGTATCTAGATATATAGACATGTTTGCAGAAATATTTTCCATTCACATGATGGCTACAGCATTAATTACTATCTTACAACATTCTGCTAAACACACACACACCCCCTGACAAATTTAATCTTACAAAGGCATATGTTTCAACAGAGTAAATCCTACACCACCGATGGTCGGGAAAGGAGACACACAAGAAGTGGCTTTCAATGAAAACCAAGATGGTTTTCATATGTAAAGCTCATCTACACAGTAAGCCTTTGACTCCTGGTTTACCAGTGTGATAGTTCCCCAATACCAGTCTATAAAGGCAGAGGTAACAACACAGTCCTATGGAGACTGGCACTTTCAGGTGATAGTATCTTGCACAAAGTATCTTGTGGCAAGTGCTCAAGTTGCTTACATAAGCCAGAAGCTAAACAAAAAGACTTGGCATTACAACAGAACAGGCAGCTCTGGAGCATTCATCTACTCACAACCCTAACAGCTAGGAGGAGCAATAGCATAACTACACATTCCAACACCCCATTTTGTAACAGCAATCATTAACTCACCAGAACATGCTATAATAATTTTAAAAGGATAGGAATTACACTTTCTGTGTAGCCCAGCTCTCCTCTTATTCACAGTACTGTCAGACTTTCAAAGACAGTTACCTTATCTTTAATATCCTGTATTCTGGAAGGTGAAACAAGCTAATTTCAAAACAGTCAAGTTCCTCTTCACACTCTTTTTATCTCCATTGTCCACTCTGCTCTAACAGCAACCCATAATTTGCACTCATTGCCAAGTGATGCCAGCTCACTTCTTGGGCTGCCTGGCAACAGGAGTTTTACTTGTAAACCTCCCCTCAAATGATACACTCCTCCAGTACTCAAGAATGTGTGGAGTAGCTGAAGCTATTTATCTTCATTCTACTAAAAAATTTCACAAGGTGTTGAAAAAATACCAGAAAACCAACCTTGAAGTAAATCTGTGCTTGCATGCACTTTTTAATCTTGTTATGAAATTGGGTTCAGAAAATAAGTTTAAGTAGTGACCTTCTACCTTTGAAGAGATTAAAACCTTATATATAATGTGCAATTCTATACATACAGGCAAGAAGAAAGTTTTTAATATAAATCTGTGAAAAGTAAAGCTGCCACAGTACTTTTAGAGCTTAAAATGGTAAGCTGTTCTAAAAGGAAAGTTGCCATGGATATTCAGCACCAGTATTTATAATAGAAAACAGAAATCTAAACTCATAGTTTGAAAGTTGGGGGGAAAAAAGCAATATGAAGAGGCTATCTACCAGCAACAATTTTTCACTCCTTGTTTCCTTGTTTTTCCTAGAACAATCCAGACACTTGGCATTACTTTCTCAGTTTGCACGTGTGGTAACAGGTGCCATAATCCATTTGTAAATGTTCTTAACAGACCACGATCCAGAACCAATGATACCTTCGGAAAACTACTTAATTCACAAGACTTTTAATCTCATGAGGAATAATTCAGCCTGATCTCTAAAACTTGCAAACTAGAGCATGGAAAGAGAAAAGGGCAAAAAGAGCCCAAATACTCACTGACAGACTATAAGCACAAAGCTTTTCCTTACAGAAACTACAAAGGAACAGAATGAAACTCAAAAATGCATTGCAGTTTCCAGAACAGGAAGCTATCCTACAACAACATCAGAGTATCAAATTAAGTCTCACAGCAGGGCAATACTTAAGTCCTATGCATACCAGGATCCCAATAAAGGTGGAATCTTACAAAGGTGATTACTTAGCTTTAAGGTAATCCAAGTTTAAAAGATTATTTTTTAAGGGTACATTGGCTTGCAAGTTTCATACCCCAGTATAAAAATGTGTACTTCACCACATGCTATGAGCCAGACACACAAACTTTGGGTTCCCCACCTCCAATTCAGTTTCCAGATGCAACATGTTTAGATGTAGCCCACCCTGTCTACATAAAAAGCTTTTCACCTATGGACTTTCCTGCCATTCAGGTACCAAATTGTGTCTATCCACTCTTCTGTCAAGCACTTCTCTCTCCATTTTGCAAGAGACAATCCAGAGACACGTTAACATGCAAATACCAGTCTGTACCACCCCAATTCTGTTTGTTTTGGTGAAAATGGCAACTTGCCCAAATCCTGCTATACTCATCCTAGATAGCTGTGTGCTTTCCTCAATGGCTCAGCCGTAGCAGCAGAAAATTCACACTATTATGTCACTTTCCCTTTTCCAATGCCCTTTTACACGTGTCGGTAATGTCTATCACTGTGGTGTCTAGCTGTAAAGATTAGATACCACAGATCAGAGATGTGAGACACTTCCTGAGAAGTAAAATGAATGCTTAAGTTTGCAGAGTATTTTCTAGCTCTGACTACTAGCTTTGATTTAGTCATTGTTTTCTCAGTTTTGTTTCACCTTCTTGTGAAACAAGAAGGCTCTTCTTTCTCCCCTTCCCCAAACCAAAGGAAAGCCACTGCTACCAGCTTTCTTGTCACCAGGCAGCAAATACACTTCCTCATCCCCTCCTTGAGAGAGCATAAATAACAGCCTACAGAAGATTAATATATTGGCTAGAGCTTTAAAACTCAAATAGAAAAATAATTATTTAACTGGAGCAAGTTAAATGTAAGCAGCTAGCTACCACATGCCAGTATAAAGTTTTCCTCATCAAACTGAGCACTTCAGAATATCTAAGATTACATGTGCTAGCAAAAAGTACTAATCTATCCCTGTTCAGACAAATCTGAACATACGAAAGGATTCGGCTATCTTGGGGCTGTGGACTGTGAACTTCTATGATTCTCTGCTCTTTCTCAAGAGCTGCCAAGTGTATAAACTGTTCCCATTATTTACTCACAGATTAACAGTTGGTAAATTGGTCCCAGGGAATTGCTGAAGAATTTTCCTTATAACCATTTCCCTTGCTTACAAAAAAAAAGCCAACCACATAACGCCTTCCACCCCCAACCCCCCAACCCTGAATGAATGTGAGAACTTCCTGCACTCAGAACAGCATGAATAGACCTGGCAAGTAGTCAGGGAGATAGTACAGGCCCATGAATACTCTGAATTCAGCTTCTGTGCTGCCGCTAAATTAAAGGAATTCAGGAGCCTCACAAAGGCTTGGTTATTTAATTATATTATAAAATAAAAGGCTGAATCTATTAGACAGCATACGAAAGAAACCCTTTCCCGAGTGCCTGCGCAGAACAAGCAGCCCCAGTGACTCTGCCTAACCTTCCCCTTCTCCTCAGGGTGATGTCACCACCACACTGCTGCCAGATCCAGCAGTGCTGCCGAGGCGGCAGAGCACTGCTCTACCTGCAGGCGAGAGTCCTTGTCAGCTAGTCTGAGGCCTTCCGTGCTTCTCTACCACACGGGGTTCTTTACCTTTGCTCTTCACTCACCACAAGACTCTTGACACTCGCAAGCAAGCTACAACTGTATTTATCTCTGTACCTTAAACCCCTAACTGGATGAACTCATACGTCAGCATTCAAACCCTCTTTTCACTTCAAGTGCCTTCAGTAAAAAACAAAGCACATACTTTAATAAGAGTAATACCAGTAAGCAGTGAGATGCAAAAATTCTACTTTTTTCCCTGATCATATACTACCTTCCCCCCCTTCATAACTACCAAGGAACAAATGCACTCAGCAATTTGCCTTACAGGTCATTAAGAAACAAAGTCAAAGCAGCTTCCTCTAATTGAGGACTCTGTTGCTCATCAAATCTCTCAACAGCCTCACATACGCACAAGAAAACGGACAGGGTGAGAACAGCATGCAGAGGGAAAGACCAAAATGACCCAGAGCACCGTGCACTCATTTTTACAGTTCAGATGGCTGTGCTTGTGATTTGGGAACGCAGGCTGGCACACACGAGACACCATCCTTGTGCCTTGCCAGAAAGGTGATAGCCCTACAGCTCATCAAATCACAGTGAAGTGCTCAGGAAAGTGGCCATGCTGGCCTGGCCCAAAGAGACCTGCAACCAGCTACCACCACGCTTTTCACTAACAAGAAGGGAAGCAAATATTCCCATCCAGGCAAATTTGCCTGCAGACAGTCCCACAGTATAGTCTCCTAAGCATCAGCTGCCAAAAGGACAACTCTAACTCCAGTGTGGAGAGGCAAATGCACAAGAGAATCCAAAAAGACAGAACAGGATGTTTATGTATGAATGATAAGACAAGGTTTGTCTAATATTTCATTAGGAAAATAACGATATTGCACTATTGACCTGCTACAGATGAAGACGTTATATACTCAGACATTTCTATTGCTAAAAGGTTAATGGGTTTATAAAAATAAAAGGTGGGCATAAAAAATTTTAGGCCACAGAATTTGTTTTCATACATTAGGTATGAAAGTTAGACATCAGTCTTCAGCCATCTTTGAACAACTATATATTCTGCTGCAAAGCAGTATAGTCATGTCTACAGAGAACAGCCCAAAGGATTTTCAACTGAGAACATGCCATATATGAAAATTAGTGGATATGAGCTAAAGTAAAACCTGAAGGTGAAAAATGCAAAGAAAATGTGAAGAAAAATGCAAGTGCAGCCAGAAATCCATAGTGCCAAGGCACAATGGCCAAAGAACCTACTGAAGAGCACATTAAATACCATCTCTAATTAAGGATTGCCAACACACACAGCAACAGAACAAACTTGTAACAATACTACATCTGGAAAGGCAATTCCCCAACTCCAAGTGCAACATGGTTAAGAATCTCACAGAACAAAGAACACATAGGTGCAAGAACAGCTCACCACTACAAAAATTACAGCTGGTCTCGTGTTCACCAGTGACAAGGACACATAGAATCATACAATATTCTGAGTTGGAAGGGACTCACAAGGATCATTTAAGTCCAGCTCCTGACCTGGAAGAGGGCAGCCCCAAGAATCACACCATGTGCCTGAAAATGTTGTCCCAACACTTCTGGAACTCGGGCAGGCCTGGTGCCATGATGACTTCCCTGAGGAGTCTATTCCAGTGTCCAACCACATTCTGGTGGTTTCCTAACATCCAGCCTAAACCTCCCCTGACACAGGTTCACACCATTCCCTCGGGTCCTGCCACTGGTCACCAGAGAGGAGATCAGTGCCTGCCCCTCAACTTCTCTTTGGGAAAAAGCTGTAGGCTGCAATGAGGTCTCCCCTCAGTCTTCTATTCTTCAGGCTGAACAAACCAAGATACCTCAGCTGCTCCTAATAAGGTTTCCCCTCTAGATTCCTCACCATCTTTGTAGCCCTCCTTTGGACTTTTTCCAATGGGCTTGAAATCTTTCTTATATTGTAGTGCTCAAAACAGCACACAATATTCAAGGTGAGGCCGCACCAGTGCAGAGCAGGACAATCCCCTCCCTCAACTGGCTGGTGATGCTGTGCCTGATGCACCTCAGGATGTTGTTAAGCCTTTCTGGCTCCAAAGGCACACTGCTGACTCATATTCTATTTGCCATTGACCAGGATCCCCAAATCTGTTCCTGTGAGGCTCCTCTCTAACCTCTTGTTCCCAAAGTTGTGGGCACATCCAGGGTTCCCACATTCCAGGTGCAGAATCTGGAACTTGTCCCACTGAACTTCATATGGTTGCTATGCAATCCTCTTCTGGACAGAAGTCTGACACAGCTCCCAGGACCTGCCTACCAGGAATCCTACCCTTTTTGGGGTTGCAAGAGGAGACAGGACTTCCTCTGTACAATAAACCCTAGCAGCACTTTCCTACACAATTCAGAAAGAACAATGATTGTTAATTACATGTTTTATTTAACTTGTCTAATCCATCATGCCTAGCTTAGCTGGTGACAGCAAACATGAGAGCAGTGCCAAATGCTGCATCTCCTCCATGTCTCCACACACATTCCTAAAGAGCAGAAGCTTTAAGGATGTGCTGCATGCAATACCACTCTTTACAAGTCAGTCTAATGCTAAAGAACCACTACATTCAATTCTAGGTTCAAAGGCTATAACAACATAAACTCTTCTACTATCAGCCATAATTCTTAATATGCAAAATCAGCATTTTTTTCCTTTATTTCATAATCAGTTTACAAATTCTGCTAACAGACAATCCAGGCCACAACCCTTGCCTTTAAAAACCCTTCATTTTCTAGAGATACTCTGCTGGATGAAGAACATACATGTGACACAGGTTTTTTTATTTAAACAAAAAAAACTAAAAACTCTTCAAATGCTTATCCCTGTAATATAAAGGTACAGTACACCTTAAACTGATTGAAGGCTCTGTTCTTTTTATCTCTTTTGTCTACACTGTTGCCTGATCCTACATTGTTGACATATACAGACAGCAATTTGTTGAATTTGTTACAGCCATGTGCTGTGACTCTCTGGAGCATTTTACTTACTTCTTTCTGCAGCCCTGTGTTAGCCATGCTAGAACAAATGCCCTTCTCCACAAGTAATGCAGCGATACTGTTTCATACACAGCCTTACAGATACAGACACGGGAGAATGAGGAACACACAAAGAGGCCTGCTGATACATGCATATTGAAAAGAAACCCCTCAAAATCTTCAATGAGAAGACTCAATATGGACAAAATGGCTGAGTTGGTAAACGCATACAAGAATGCCCAAAAACTTCCAGTAGAAAAAGAAGGAGGA
>VZTZ01029903.1:56339-67634 GCA_013400955.1 Drymodes brunneopygia | reverse complement strand
GGGGGGGGTTTGAAAAAGGAAAAAAGAAAAAAAGGAGGGGAGGAAAAAAAAAGACCGAAGGGTAAAACAGAAAAAGAAGAAGAATGAAAGCACTGCAAAAAAAGACAAGTAGGAAAAAAGAAGGAAAAAAGAAGGCAGCAAAAGGGGTGAGAAGTATCTAGCTGCCTGTTCTGGGCTGAAACGACCTACAGTTGATCTCAGCTTTGCAATCTGCTGACACTCTCAAGACAGTGCTGTTCACAACTAAGATGACAAACCCGCACTCCCCATTTCCACAGTGTAAGTAAGTAGAATCAGTTATTTGCCAGGTACTCAAAATACATCTCTTATTAACACAGAACTGAAGCAGCAAGAGGTGCTGAAACTGCTCACACTCCAGTGAGCACTGCACAAAGGATCACATCCCACCCAGTGCTGCAAATTAAGCATCATATACACCTTGGGCTCTAGCAGACTGTTTTATCCAGAGAAACATTTATTAAGACACCCACAGAAGAATATGGCCTACTCCACTGCAGGCTATAAACTGTCCTAATCTCTGTACTACAGTATCTAGTGATACTGATCAATATATGTTCATTCTAGGTTTCAATTACAGGAAGCTGCAAGTTGCAAAATAAAGTAGGATCTTTTATCACAAAGATTCTGAAAAGAAACACTCCGAAGCAGTTTTGTTACAAAAGACACATCCAACATATAACCTGTAAAGCAAAATAAGTAAAAGAATTTAACGTACTCTTCTCGTATTAGCAGGAATTAAAGTTGTCATTTGATTAAGGAGATTAAAGAGATATACACCAAGCAGTTCTCAGTGCTACAGTCTAATCTTAGCAGGGATGAATATACTTATGCAGATGATACCATTGTTCTGGCCTTCATGAAATGGAAACACTTTCTGTATTTGATAGTCTGAAAAGTATCACATTAATCTTCTGTTTATTCACAGGGAATATACAGACTATAGGTTCCAATTTAATTGATACAGACAAGGGACATGTTTTTCACACCACCAAACAAACACGCTCGCCTCCCCATAAAAACCAAAAAAAAAAACCCCAAACAAACAGAAAAAAAATTAAATTAAAAAAAGACACATCCCCAGCAACTTCCCAGAACTTGGACATTTCCAATACTTTCAGTCAGTCCTTTCTTTTAGTAGCTAGGACACCCAAGACAAAAAGGCTAACTGCTTGCTCTGAAAGGATATAAACTCAGGTCTACTTCTAAATAATGAATTTTTAATCCACACAAGCATGATATGAGCTCCATGTTTTCACCAAGACAGTACATTAGAAATCTTCAACTCAAGAATAATTTTGTATAATTACACACTACACAGCTTTCAACAAACTCCTGTTGGTATTTCTGAAATGTTGAATTGCATCTCCCACACATATGTGATTAACTTCTCTTTGAGACACATCCTGTTTGCAACCTGCAAACTATCATGCTTTTGTGTTTGTGGCCACAAAATACTAGTACCAGAAGAAATCAAGAGTTCCTAGACTGTTAACTTCAGTTCATTAGACATGCTACCCGCCTTCCAGATGTTCCACCACTTCATTCTTAACACTGTCATTAGCTTTTTTATTTCAACAGACAAGCTTCATAGCATGAAAGCAAACAGACGTAGATGCAGAAAGTCAACAGCGACACACAATAATTACACCCGAGACAACCTAGTAAGTTTCATAAATAAAATGATTGCTCACTGATGTCCCCTAGAGGTCTGTCTGTCCCGCTAAGTAACACACAGAAGGAAAAATGCCTTCCTCCCTCACTTACTAGTCCTGCACTTCAGTCACAACAATGCTGTGCGGAGCTACAGGCTATGGGCAGAGAGGCTGGAAAGCTGCCAGGTGGAAAAGGACCTGTGGGTGCTGGTTGACAGCAGAATGCGAGCCAGTGTATGCCCAGGTGGCCAAAAAGGCCAATGGCATCCTGGCCTGTATCAGCAATAGTGTGGCCAGCAGGACCAGGGCAGTGATTGTCCCCCTGTACTGGACACCAGTGAGGTCACACCTCAAATCCTGTGTTCAGTTCTGGGCCCCTCACAGCAAGAAGGACATTGAGGGACTGGAACATGTCCAGAGAAGGGTAATAGAGCTGGTGAAGGGTCTGGAGCACAAGTCTGATGAGGAGCAGCTGAGAGAGCTCAGCTCGTTTAGCCTGGAAGAAAAGGAGGTTCAGGGGGCACCTTATCACTCTCTATAAGGGCCTGAAAGGAGGGTGCAAGCCAGGTGGGTGATGGTCTGTTTTCCCAAGCAACCAGTGACAGGACAAATGGAAATGGCCTCAAGCTGCACCAGGTGAGATTCACGCTGGACATCAGGAAGAATTTCTTTACTGAAAGGGTGGTCAGGCATTGGAATAGCCTGCCCAGGAAGGTGGTGAAGTCACCATCCCTGGAGGCATTCAAGAAACAACAGGACATGGCACTTAGTGTTTAGTTGGCAAGGAGGTGTTCAATCAAAGGTTGGATTCAATGACCTTGGAGGTCTTTTACAGCCTTAACAATTCTATGAATTTGAGTCAATAATCATAAAATAACTCATGATAAGGAATCACTGGTTCATCTGGCCAATCATCTAATAAGCAAGTACACTGCACACATAGTTAGCTTTGCTGCTTGTAAGACTCTAAGCACAAACACAGTGCTCCTATTTACTATCTGCTGTAAGAAAAAGGTTAGAGAGAATCTGGCAGTAAGACGAAACAAGTGCTTGAATGAGAACAAAATGTCACTGTACACAATACTGATCAGAAAACTCACTGTCCACCTAGATACTTAAAACTTTCAAGGCACCTTTAAAACTGATGAGAGCTGCTTAGATAGAGCTCTTCCATGGTGTAGATAAAAGCAAAATTGTTTCTGGTAAGAACCTCCAAGCTTTTTTGTACCATTTATATTAGAGCCAATAATAGTTCGAACTAGGCATAGTAATTGTTTAAAGAAGCATGCAGCTTTTTGAAAGGAAAAGAGTCAGTATTATTCTCATCAACTGAAGGTGCCTGAATCACAGGTTTTGTTCTACCCCTAATGCTGCATCTACATTCTCTCCTTCCCAGAGCACACATTCAGAAAAGGAGTGGCCTGCTACTTATCTTAATTACAGGTCTTACTATCTCTTTCTCTTTGGACACAAAGTTTCATAAATCGAACAAACAGGAAGAGAAACTGCATTCAGATTACATAATGAGGTTTATGTAAACCGCACCTACAGACCAGGGTCCTGAACTTCAAAGGCATTCCAGCTCCTTGTTACCCCTTGGACCAAGACCCATTGTTTTGTCTTTATTTAAATAAGTTGGCATGGCATTTGGAGTGCTCAAAGATGAGAGGAACTGGTTCAAGTGGCTATTATGGGGTTTTGAGAATTATGACTACAATACAGAGCCTGGTAAAGTTGAAGATTCCCGTTGCCACTGCACAAGACCAAGAACAATTAATATCCTGCAGAAGGACAAATTTACCTCTGATCCACAAAAACACGTTGAGATAAAATCTTGCCCACTTACACAATTTTAATTTTCCTTCTACCAAGAACTAAACGAGATAAAACTGGAGAGAAAAATCCCCTGAAACTCAGTATTTTGCATCAATATGTAAATAGTTATTCTTGGCTGTCAAATCAAGGAATATACAGTTAGTTGAGCAATGAGTATGTTCAGCATCCCTCCAAATAAGTCAAAGCCAGTTGGAAGAAATTTTACTTCCCTATCGACAGAAAAAGCTTCAAAGAATAGTGTGCTACACTGTGAAATAAAATTACTTCACTCCAGGAGGTCTTTCTTCCTGATTTTACAGTTGTCATTTTTAAATGTAATGTCCTCCAAAAGAACAATTTTTGCCCCCTAAATAATGGGGGGATGGAGCAGGAAGGGGGGTACAAAACTCCCAAAAGATTATGTACGATTCCCATTCTTTCACATATTTATCATTCCCAACCTCATCCATGGGAGCAGAAAGTTTTGGCCATCAGACCCCAAGGGTCAGGACTAGATAGCTAGATAACCAGGGAAGCCAAATAATCCAGTTGGGGCAACTGGTATAAAAAACTTGGACTATCCACTTAAGTAACTAAATAATTTTATGTAACAGGAGCAGGGGGTACAGCGGACGCTGACGACCACATCCATGGTAACAGACAAGACCCCAAAGGGTGATTACTGATAGTGCCTTTTTTAAAACAAAACAAACACCGCAGCAGCTGTGCCAGCGCAGATACCCCAGAAAACCAGTTCTACCATTAATTTTGCCTACCTGAAATCCTCAATGGAACTTCAGCAAAACGCAGTATTGCTATTCATTTAAAACCCACATACTTCCCTCCATGATGGTACAACAGCTGCTGCATTCCAAACAGCAAGTGATGTCTTTTCTTCATGTGTAACAGCTTACCATACAGCACACATATGACAAAAAGTAAACTAAGAGTTAAATAAAATATACCAAAAATAGCAATACTTCAGTTTAAAATTCTCAGATACCTAAGGCAACTTCAGTATATAACAGCAATCAGTGGGAAAATGTTCAATTCAAATTTGCCACGAGTTATTTTTAGAAAGTGGTATCTATGTTAAGATACCACGGTGGATAAGTGCCAGACTAATTGAAAAAAACCTAATCTACAATGAATACAGGTTATTTTCTAGTGAAAAATGTACATATTATTCCCACATAAAAGGCAACGCTACAGCTAATTCAACTGTCCAGAAAAGCTACTTAAGGACGAAAGTTACACAAAGAATAAAACACGGCACTTTGGAATGAAGCACAAAACTAAAAAATCTAGAATTTTCACAGAAATTTTCTGCCATAAAATTAATAGACCTTAACTACATCAAATCTATACACAACTCTGACACTACCATGCAGTTGTAATTTTAACAGGTTTCCAATCTCTCAGATGATTCTCATAAGAAAGATATCATTGTTTTTTTAAATGAGGACCATTGTCCTCCTGTGATGTTTCTTAAATATCCTATGAAGCGTTTAGCATTTCAGAATTCCTGTCTTAGAGCCAAATATAGAAAAAGTTAAGACACATTTATTTTTCAGTGAGTTTCAAACTTTTTAATTGTTTGAGAAGGTCAGTTGCATTTCTCTTAAACATCTCGGAGAAGTAAAAACTAAGCTGGAATCACGTGGCCAAGGCAGTGAAGTTTATAAACCTGAAGATATTTTGGATACACTCCACCCCACCCTTGTTACTTGGGTTAAATTTCCCCACACAAACTGTAACAGACTTGAAGCATCAAAATTTATGCCATTTGAATACACACACATAAAATATTTCACCAAAATACCCTCAAAGGTAACTACAGCTTTCAGTTCTCTGGGTTAAAAAATACAGTTATTACAGTTACTCCAGACAAATGGCTTCCCAGAGTGCAAATCCTCATTTGAGCAAAAGTTCTAAAATAGAGCAATGAAACTGACTCAATAGAAGCTGAAAACAAGTACACGACCACTTGGAACTAAAATGCCAGTGTGCCCCAATCCACAAGCAGTGAAATAATGAAACACTGAAGACTAAGTCAAACTGTCTTTACTTCAGTCCAAGGCAAATAGAAGGTCAGTCTTTGGTTTCTTTTTCTTCCCCCCCTCAAATTAATATACTAATAGCTTAAACAGTTTTTCAAAATGATCACCCCTTAAACATAGAGGGAAATGAAGCTGTAAGTATGTGAGGCACATGGTCCTTCCAAATTAAAAAGTTGAGTGTAACAAGTAGCGGTCTCCAGGATTTCCACGTCTAAACTTCTATTCTACGGAATTCTGTATGCATATATTTTTCAAACTGACCTGTTCAGGCAGGTTGTCTTATACTTGCCTCTCTTCCACAGGGCCACTTAAATAACAAATAAATATCTCTTTATATTGTTCTATAAAGAGATATTTTAACTATCGAAGAAGGTTTTGATAGTTAAGAAGCACACACCAGTTGCTAATACCAGTTTGAATGAAGCCTTTTTTATGTACTATTAAGCAGTGCTTTCCCAAGAACCATTAGTAGTGCTTTAGATGCAAAGCAGTCTGTCAGTGTCCTAATAGAACAGATGGATGCTTTAATTACAGAAGGGCTCTTAGGTACAGCAGCAATTCTATCATCAAGAGGATGTTTATGTACAGTTAAAAAAAAAGGGGGGGGGGATAATTGATAAAGAAATGCAAGAGGGACAGTATCAAAATACATTAAAAGAAAAGAAAGAAGAATGCCATGTTTTGTGGTGCAGCAGTGAAGAAATTCAGCTCCTGGATGTACCAAATTAGGTACTGCATATTTAGTATATATAGTCACTGCTATGTACATCCCCACTAGAATCTCCCGTGTCGGTACTTAACACGTACTTAAGTTATGGATGCTAGCCAGGCGTACAACAGAATTTAAAAGTTGCAAAAACCATTGTACTTAACAGCTGTCACATACCACAACTCAGCTGCAGCTGCACCAGCATTCCAGCATTATCTGCACAGCTCCTCCTGCGCAGGAGCCCCGAGAGCCCCCCTGAAAGCTGCCTACCTCTGAAAGACCCCATTCCAACAGGAGATAAGCAAATGGCTATGCACGGGAACAGGTGGAGCCAGCCAAAGGCACTGCAACCATTTTAAACTTTCCTGCAGAACAGGACTAGAAATGTCATTACCTTGGGACCAACATGGACCAAACCTGCATTTAAACTGCTATGTAGCTGAAATGTGAGAGTTTCCCGAAGAGGAAAATTTTAGGTATTACTTCTCTCTGCAGGAGATGCCAACACATAAATGATTACAAGGTAAAAGAATGTTCATCCAAGTCACGTTAGGAAGAAAAAAAAATCAGGATCATAGCAGCCCTAGGCAGAGGTTGTTTTTCCTTTCAGTTTCAGACAAGTTCACAGAGACCTCTCCTGTCCAATCACACCTGCAAAAAGACATCCATTCACATTAATGTGAATTAATTCCTTTCATGTAATAGATATTAGATGTCAGAACTATATCAGTGCTCCAAAAGTAGCTCTTTAGGGCTGTTCCCCCACACACAGTTAATGATAAAAAAGTGTCTCTGGCGTGTTTCTCCCCATAACAGCACTTAGTCATCTTAAATCGAGTTTATCAATGTATTAAGTAGCTGAACTGAGTTATTCACCAAGAAGAACAACAAGCAGCCAGCAATTCGATACATTTCACGTTCCACAAAGCTCTGCATTGCCCGGCCTCTGGCACCTTCTAAACAAAGCATCTAAAACCGTGTTTGCATCCATCTAGCTGGAAGTCTTAGTGTGACCCCAACTACAGGGTATATTTTTTTAAAGAAGGCAAGCAAACACAATTGCTCAGAGCACTGCAACTGATCCAGACGCAAGATCTTCCAACCCTTTTTTTTACAGGACAGAACAACATCCCTTATAATATAGTTCAAGACTAAGCTAGATTCATTTTTCTTCACAGTTTTCTAAAAGGCCACGTGAGCCAAAAGGATCTCTTCCCAAATAACATCTGACAGCCAGATGCAAAATTAGCACCCCTAATTACATCTGGCATTTCTTAGTATTCTGCCTATAGGTAGTCATCTACTGAAAAAGTGATATATTTGATGACATCGGCAGGTGCAGAAGCCCTATGCCACATCAGGGGGCAGAGCATTTAATGGTGGCCAAGTGCCAGAATCAGAAACAACATCACCTTTCAGCACTAAAACAAAAAAGCCTCAAACATCCATTGTACTGAACCAGTCTTCAAGACCAGGATCATGTTACTCACGCTCCTTGCCATGCAGAAGCTCCAGAACACAGCACTGCCTATAATTCCATGCTTACTTTTGGTCTAAAACAAATAAGCAGTTTTGCAGCTTTTAATGAAGTTGTTGTATTAGTCTGTTTTTCCTTCTACACGCAAATTATCAGGAAGTCAAGGCCACTGGTGCAACAATTATTTTTACAAAGCAATAAAGAATACTATAACTTGTTTGCAAGAAGTCTTCTGGACCACAGCCACTCCTGAGGTTTTAGGAATAGTTAGGAAGTCTGACCTAATCGGTCTCCCAGCAACAATATCATGATTGTAATTACACTATGGATTCTTACACAGTTCCATAACTCAGCCACACGGTATCTCAGCAGAAAGTTATTTAACCATATTGTTTTGAACACAGATTAAGTATTTCAAACTTTGAGGACATTATCTTTTCTTAGGATAGATTTTAACTGAGAGAAAAACTGGCATGCCTGACCAATCACTGATGTCCAGTTTTGCCCAAATTGATGTTACAGGAAGTAGGATCAGCCCCTTAAAGCTGTAAGGGATTTTGTTTTAGCAGTGGTGTTATCTGTTTAATGCTTAGAGTCAAGACACTGAAGAAATCAACCACGTTCACACTCTTGAGGAAGAAAATGAGAGGAGACACCAGAATAAACATGTACACTGACCACATTCTGAAACAAACCAAGGCAATGTACAGGAAGCACTTTTACCTTCTTAGTGTCCCATTTTGGTTTTGAGGGTTTTTTAAAGGCCAGATATTTCATTTACAGAATATTTATCGACTGGCATATATTAAGAAAACTGTTTTGTCATAGCAGAAAAATCTGATTCTCTGCAGTTCTCCTAGTAATAATTTTTTTAATCGGTGTTATCCAGATTCCACAACAGGAAAAATTACCAGCCTACAGCAATCACTAAAACTATTTGCTATATTGTCTTATTTGGAATTGGTAACTTATTTGTAATGGTAAGTTTCAGTACAGTCATCTTCCAGTCTTAAAACTGTCTCTCCCCAGAAATTAAAAAAAAAAAAATCCTAAGTCATCACTTCGTTCTCTTCTTCTCTCCCCTCTCCAGGGGGATTAGGTGAAAGAATTCCTTTTAGAAGCAATGCAATAAATCCAACCTAGGTTTATTCCATTTCACATCAGTACAAGACCAGTATCACCAAATCCTACTGAGACAGCTTGCAGGAAATTACAGGGATAGAGATGATAGTGGTTCTCTATCCATTGGGACAAGCCAGGCCGCTTAAATCAATGAAGTCCTAGGCAAACAGGAAATCACTGTTTTCAAGCTTTCCTTAGGGTATGATCCTGGAGGATCATTTATTAAAAAGGTATTTCTCCTAAGCAAAACACTTAACTTTGGGGCCAAAAAACCGTTCCCCTTTCCAGCGTAATTTGGTGTGTATTCTTTTTAAGTGTCTCTCCTTTCCTCCCTTTCATCTTCGGGTTGTGTGTATATAAAATAAGGAAGCAGAGACAACTTACCAAGACAGTTACATAAAATCAGTATGATTACATGTCAGTAATATTTTCTTAGCTGTTTTTGGCTGGTCTGGTACGTTAGATGCTGCAACCTTTCTGTTACAAGCACCTGATCACAGGTGTTTTAGATGTTGATCATAGATCCCCTCAAAGAGATAAGGATTTCAAAAAATGCTGCACTTTTGAAGTAGAGAGGCATACTTGTTAGCATATGAGCTTGTGTAGGAAATTTGCATTAATTTAATCCTATGCATGCTCACAGAAATACCCTTCTATCCAGTCGTTTTGTACAAGGAAGTCTAAAATGTACGAGCTGCGTTACCAGTCGAGACACTGAAATAAAACAGAGTTGGAACATCCTCATTTAGCATGTATAATTAATCATTTAATGCATTAAAACTACATGCAAACAGGCTTAACTGTGCGTAAGACTTTGCTATGTTTCCTGATTGTGTTTTCTTTAGAACGCATCCTGTTAGAAAAGGAGGCACGCAGCTGTCCCAATTTTAAACATGCGTGTGCATCCCCATTTAATGGTGGAGTGGGACTGGAAATAAAGGAAGTAACATCCCTCCCAGCATCACCTGCTGACTTCCATCCTCAAGAGCACGGCAAAGAAACACAAAAGGCCACAATCATCATCTGAAAAAAAGTATTTTAAGCTACTTTCTAACCCCAGTGCATCTAACCTATTTCTGTCAATTCCTTTAACAAACGTTACTTTTGCACTCGTTATGCCAGGGTCATTGTACAATCAGAAGAAACTGAAGAAAAGCTGAATTGACCACTTGCCACCACTCCCACATTCTCTTCTGAATAAAGAAGGGCACTTATCCAGCCTACTGTTCTCCTTCCCACCCCACCATTACCGACTCCATTTGACATTCAGCGGAATTCACTCGAGAAAAGAATCTCTGTATTTTTCAGAGTTAAAGCACTGAATTCTCACGGTTCATTGAAGGACCATTCTGCTCAGCCAACTCAGCAAGGGGATGGATGGCATGTGCTACTTTGCTAGCACAACCTCATCTCCGGATATCACATTTACCTGTTTCACAGGAAAATTTACAAGGTACTTGAATGCATATTTGGACATTAAACAATGTCTTCTTTTTGAAGAGATATACAGGACAGTTAAAACCCAAGAAGCTCTGAGATTACAGTAAGTCTTTTACACAAACCAACTCAACTGACACACAAGGTATTTTTAAACCTCCCTAAAACTGCAGAAGGTTGCATAATGACAATGTGGGAGCTAACTTTTCCACCCTACACTCTCCAAATTCTGTACCGTATGTTGTAACAGCAAAGCTGCATTACAAAGCTTCTCCCTTTTCATTACAAAGGTTTTGACCACCCCGCTTCAAAAGACCATGACCTGTACTTCCCTACTTCTCTCGCTTTACTGCCTCAGCTTCTCACTGAAGTCCCACCACTCTTAAGGGTAAAACCTGATGCTAACAACGCGAAAAGCCAAGTGCAGAATTTTGTTCTCAGGAATGCACCGCTCTCAGCTCAGGCATCTGCGCGTCCTGTACTGTTGTAACCTATTTCAGGAGCAAGAATTGCACGGGGCTTCCCCCTTGGGAGCGAGCCGGCCGTGCCCTGGGCTCCACGATGCGGCGGGCTCGGCGCTCCCCGGTGCGAGCACACAGCTACACTAAACCGTGAGCGAGCTGCCGGCATCCCGCGAACATTTGGAACAAACAGCCTTAGACCTCTCGCGCCCGGGAGCGGCACCGATGCAATTCCTCGTCACTAGGGAAAGCAGTAGTAGATTAAGGCTGATTGAACCTCGAACGCCCAGTGCCGCTGCTGGGAACGGGAAAATAACACAAGCACGACCTCCGTTACCGAGGCGCTGAAGGGAGGGGAGGCTGCCGGAGCACAGTGCTGGGCAAGCCTGAGCACCGCTGACTCCGCGGCTTCTCTCGGCAGCCGGCTCGGGGCAGCGCTTCCCGCCGCCGCCGGGGACCTCCCGGCACGGCCCCTCCCCTGCGCGGCACGGAGACACCCGCGGGCCGCCTTCCCCGTGACAGGGGACAGGCCGGCGGAGGA
>VZTZ01029903.1:0-55370 GCA_013400955.1 Drymodes brunneopygia | reverse complement strand
GGGCCGAGCGGAGCGCGGCGCCGCGTCCCGGGGGTGGGGGGGGATTACGTAGCAGCCGCGGGCAGCATTCCGCCAGTGCCCGGCTCAGTCCCGCTGCCCGGCTGTCGCCAGCGCCATTAGCGAGGGAGGGAGGGAGGCAGGCGAGGAGCGAGCGATCCCGCCGCCGGCCGCCCCGCCGCTCCCCGCGCGCGCGCGCCTCATGAATATTAACCAGCCGACGGGGCGCGAGGGAGGCTCGCGAGGGTGACGCCACCGCTCGCGCGGCGGGGCGGGGCCTCGCCGATAAACACACGGCGTGACTCCCAGCCGGCCCGGGTGGCGCCCGGGGGCCGCTGGGAGCTGTAGTTCCGCGGGGGCCGCAAGTCCCGGCAGTCCCGCGGCTTCCCGGCGGCTCCGGGGCGGGATTGCGGGCGGGAGGCCGGGGAGCCACGGAAGTCTCGCCGCTGGCCCGGGGAGGTGTAGCGCTGCCGGGCTGAATCCGTGTTAAAATCATTGCGGGACTTTGTCCCGCGCTCCATGTTCGTGTTCATGAGGTGTGGCCAGAGCGTTTTGCAGCTCCGGTGACCGCGCTTGCCCCGCTCTGCCCAGCCTGAGGCGCTCTCCCCGCTGGTTTCCTCGGCCCAGAATCCCAGCACTGAGCACCGGCAACGTGCCCCTCTGAAAAGGGAGATGATTTCTCCAGATTCAAGATGGAGAGAGACATGGAAATGTGGGTGGGAAACATGTATGTGTATATACGCCCCCATACCGTGAAAAGAGCTGCTTTGTGAGCAGACAGAGAAGGATTCAGTGCCATTAGTTGGTCATTGGATTTCAGGGACTAAACTTACCTGAGATGCCTACTTCTAGGAAATTGCTGAGAAGCAGCCATTAAATTTTTTTCAAAAAACAGCTTGCATGTTTTAAAACAAATCAATGAAACGGAAAATTAGAATCAGATACATTCGATTAGTGGTGTAAGCATGTGAGTTTTTATACTGCAAGGGCACTATAGTAAGGATTTCAGAGAAATTTCTTATGCTCGTGGAGATGTTTTAGCTGAGTAATGCCGCCTGGATGGGGCTGTAACTGCCTGAGATCTCTCCTTTTTAATACATTTTGTAAAATCACAGGAAAGCATCTTGCCAGATACTCATGAAAAATGCAATAGACTGCAATAAATTGGGAGTTCTGGGCAATTGACCAGTTATGTCAATATTAGGGGAGATAAATCATCACCAAAAACCCTGAGATAAACGCTTAGTGAAACATTATTTTTAGCTGCTGTCTTTTTAGTGCACACATATAATATACGAACCATAAATAAACCAGAACCATAATAAAATTAAGGTTTTCCTTTCCTAATAAAACATTTCTCCACACTTCTACGTATACTGTGTTCATACCACATAGAAGCAGATGAAACAGGGCACAGAAAATAGGTATTCCTCAGGGAACTTATAATGGAATCATGCGGCTACCTTTTAGAAGTTTTTTGTAACAACAAAGCTGATGTTTACTTGTGTGTGAAAACCACCCACTTTCTCAACAGGGCAATCTGAAAATTAACATTGGTCTGATTATGGAGTTCATGCTGAGCCGTATCTGGAGCTGCAGTCACTGGCAGGAATGTCTTTGGAATTCAAGAGAACAAACTGACAGAAAATGACGGCAGCACTTGGCCATTAAAAACTTAAACTGGTGCCCAAAACCTCCTCTGACAGTAGCAGCATGCAGCAGAAGTCAGAACTGAGTAGATGAGCTCCGGTTCTGGCTGCTTGATACATTCTGATTTATTTCTACTGCTTTGCAGCACCCTCATGCCACCTACTTCACAGAGGTTACACCAGGTCCCCTGATTTAAATGTGTGAGGAATGTTCTACATGCAAACACACAGACACACACACTCAGAAGAAGGAGACTGCTCTAGGGACATTATTATTAATTATGATACTTGAAATGTTCCTAGCAAACAGTTTCCAGCCCTTCTCTTCTTTGGTGTGAGTGGCAAGAGAGAAGATCTACCTTTCTCAAGCTATTCAAACACCTGGATGTTCATCCACACATGGAAAAAGTCCAGAGCACAGAACCAAAGAGAGGTCTCCGGGGGCTTCCAGTTTTCTCCCTTCTGGCTGGAGATACCACATCCTGTGTGTTAGTGAGGTCCCCCTGACACAGCAGATAAACAAGCTGGACATCAGTTTGAACTGAGCTCAGCTGATTTGTCCTCTGCCCTAACTGGAAGACTGTCCCAGGGCCACCCTGTCCTCCCTGTTGGGAAATTCCTTCTAATTTTTGCCCTGAATTTTACACATGGGTAGTCCACGCACATTTGCTCACATGCCAGCATTGCATTGCCCTTTGTCTCAAATAGCTGTGTTGTTTTGTTTTTTTTAACTCCAGAGCCTTTACCCCAAGGTGCTTAGAAGCAGCAGCAGAATTCCCTGGCAGGCTTTGTCTTTTCTCTTGGGTAGACTAAACATGCTCTTGTTGTGTCCTCTGAGGAGATAGTTCACATAGTGTAGGAACATGCAGTTAAGGTCAGCCTTGGGCCAGATCCTCCATGGGGTGGACTGGTATAGCCACAGCTCTGTATTTTCTCTGTGAGTCCACATGGAGCAGCTGCTGTCTGCGATACAGCTCGGAGAAGTGGCCAGGGACTGAGCTGACCTCGCTCTCCCTCTTGCCCGGCTAACTCACCGCTGCCAGCAGCCCTGCTCGTGAACAGCTTTATGCAGTTAAAAAGCAAAGTCGCTGTACTAAAGTCCTGAAGGGGGGCAAGTTGTTGGATTTATCTCTGCCCTGTAAAATTTGTTCAGATTGCAATGAGGCTCCTAGCATCCTATGAGCCCTGAGTTGAGCTGCGAGGAGAAAAGGGAGCGTGCGGTCGATTTTCATACTTTGCTGGATATGAAGGCGGCTGTTTCTGTAGTGACCTAGCACCTCCAAATGTTAGCTGTACCCAGGCTGGTTATTTCTGCATTATGCAGGGAAGTGTGCTTAAAATCTCTAAGTATATGCATATTTAAATTGAACTCTTCAGCTTATGAGAAAGCTCTGCTATTTTCCATTTCCCAGTATCTGATATATACTCTTAAACTCTCCTGAAATTTTGCATTTTGATAGGGATTAACTGGTGTTGTCAGACATGGGAATGGAGTTTATGAAATTGATGTTTGTCAGAAGGAAGTGGAAGGATAAAAGACACGTTTCCCTTTTCTAAAGTTGGATTGATGGCAGCTGTTTGGGAGACAGGTAAAATGAAACAGGGTGGTTTGCAATCTGCCTTTTTCCGATCAGACTCAGGCGATCTTGAGGAGTTTTCTGATTACACAAGTTGGCAACAGAAAATGAAGGAATAAAAAGTATTTTGTCCAAGATTACTATAAATTACTCCATACCAAAACTCTTTTATACTGAATGAACAAATTATACACTCCCACACACAGGTGCAGGAAAATGCCAGAAGGTCTTGAAACAGCAAGAAGACTTTTGAGGACAATGTTACACCCAGAGTTACCAGACCTTAGCTGAAATCCTCACAGAGGCTGGAGCTGTTGTTATATTCACTGTCTGCATTTCTGCTGGCAGCTGCTACAGCTACAGCAGGAGGCATCAGGCTCTGTACGCATCCCCAGAGCTGACTGAGTGGTGCTTGGAGTGTGTTAATTCCTGCTCAGCCTCTTCTGAAATCTGCCTCCCTCAATTCTCACAGATTCCTTTAAAGCCCTCAGATATACACTGTGCTGTTATTAGATGTTTTTACAAGGGAAGGGACAGATTATGGGCATCAGCTGATGTCTGTGGTTTTCCCTACTCTTTCATTATGAATGCAGAAGAGAGGACCAGGTCCAGCTTTGATTCATATTGCTGCTGGTTCTGTTCTGTTCTGTTCTTTGTTAGCATTATGCCACTTCATTTCTGGTAACATCTTGGTTTAGCTACAGTTAATATTTTGTCAGACAATTCAATGATGGCTTATTCTGTGTAATTTTTCTGAAATGTCTGCTGCAGTAGGATAGTAAACAGATTTTGTAGACTCAGTTTTACCATGAACTATACTCAAAGGGATTTTTTTTTAGTTATGTCAAATACTCAGTGAATACCCAGTTTCAGTTTTGTTTTCAAAGATATCATTGCAAAATAATATGCCATCATTAAACAGGAGTTGCTTAATCCTCAGTCCTTGGCTACAGAAAAATTGACTGACAAGTCAGTTCTGGATCAAAAGCTGAGTGCTGAGAAATTCTAGTGTGGGAAAGATATATTTATTCTTTCTCCACTATAAGTCATCTTCAATGATGCTCCTAAATGTTCATCTGTGTTTCAAGAAGGTATGAATCACTTTAGTGTTTCCAGTTAAGGTGCGAAGGTGGAGAGGGAGCTTAGAAAGAAAGAATTTAATGTCCTTCAACCTTGCAGAGTGTTAGAGAGCTTACTCAGCTCTCTTCTTTAGTAGCCTGATTTTGTAGTAAGGGAGACTTTTTCTACAGGTGAGACTTTTTCTACAGGCAAGAGACTTATTTCAATGTCAAAATGCTGAAACAAAAGATATTTGCCGCTGTATGTGTAATTCGAAGACCAGGAGATGGATGAGAAAAGGGACAATTTCAAATTAAACAATATCGGAAGAATAACCTTCTTTCTAAAGAGAAATTGAATTTTCTCATATGGAAACTGTTCTCAAAATAATATTTTACAGTCGGGATTCATTTCATGGTTTAAAATGCTTGGTATGCACCTGTGCCCCTCATTCATATTTGCAATTGCCACAGCTATAGGAACAAATTGGATATACAGGTAGCAAGGAACTGAAATTTTATGCTGATTGCTGCTCCAGCTGTGAACTTGAGCACAATAGTTCTGTGGCAGTTGTGCTCATCTTGGCATGTAAGGCCTTCAGTGTAGTAAGGTATTTAAGATGGTGCTTATTCAGGGAAACTTTTACTTTTAAAAATGTTCTTCTGTTGAGGATACGATTAAGAACTGTTCTTGAACAGGGAAGTTTCCATTACTCAATGCCTGAAATATAAATTAAAGGCTGTAAGTGATCTTACAGTTGCCCTTTTGTTTATATATTCAGTAACACTGGATTCTTATGACCCAGCATGTTATATGTACCTACAGCTCTCTAAATAATTTTCAGCAAGGTTTGATCTGTATTTCTGATTCCGAAACCACTTCCATACAAGTAGTATCAACACTACTACATGTTCTTCAGCAGTGCACTTCAAAGCACATTACAAACAAGAGTTAGTGTAAATATTTTCATAATACAGAGAGAGGAGAAAAGAGGCAAGTACCTTCTTGGCTGCACATTGAACCCCTCTCAAGGTGATAGGCGCAAGTCAGGTCCCCGTGTTCTGAAAGTGAAGTACCAGGCTGTGAAGCTTCCTTCTTGCTGAACTGGAGACCTGTCCCAGCTCCCTCTGGGCAGAATCCCACTGTAAGGTTGTTCAAGTGACAGTGATTTTCACTTGCAGTACTTGGCCACTTCAATTTCAGTTTCTTGTAGAGCGAACCTGTATTGTTTTCAGCAAGGCAGGGTTTTCCTAAGCCATCAGCAGCAGCGTGGTATGGAGATCCTTTGATTACACAAATGTTTCCCGTTGTGACATGCACGGGCTGGGCTCTGTTAGCATTGCAGTTAAACAGTCAGGAGGTGCAGCTTCCTTAGCAAATTTTGGAATTTCTTCTCCAGCACAAACTTCTTGTTCCCGTCACATGAAGAAAGAAAGGAAACAGCAGCACTTCCACTGCGTTCAAGGCAATGAGCAGCTGATCCTGAGTTAACAGTGCAGCTGAAAGCCATGTGCAGAGGAAACAAACTTGAGGAAAAGGAACCCAAGCTTTGTTATACCTGGATTGATTACAGGTCTATGTTATACATTCTAGTGTTATATTAAATACTGTGTTAAAATTATAACAGTATTTTACAGATTTTGCTTTTAATTTGTACTATTTGCAAAGCCAGACCTTGTAATTGCCAGTAGACTCAGCAAGGCTATACACTCACTAATCCTCTTACTGTGTCTTCGACTCTTCCATTTTAAGCCATTTGTTTTGTTTGTTACATTTTTAAAGAAAAAGAGCTTTGCTGCCTGATAGATATTAATGCACTAAAAGATTCTCTTCCAGAACTTTATAAATCTTTCCTTGTAATTATTTCTTTTTATCTTTCTTGCTCATATGGTGGTTTAAGCCCTTTTTGTTTCAGAGTTCTACAACTCCTCAAGGTACTGTATTCATCACTACTGATAGAGATGGATTAACGTGGAGATATTAAGCTGCAGCCAACACAGTGACTTGACTATGATGGTTTTACATAATGCCCTAAATAGCATGACTGGCGCATTTGAAGTTACCCAAGAGATTCCAACGTTTTTGGTATCAGCTTTTCACGAGGTTAGTCATCTCCCATTAATTCCCTTGTAAATATTTTGTAGGATACTGTCTGTTGTTTAAAGGCTGTGCATAAAGGCCTTTCATGTGAGACTGAGGATATGTTTCCGCCATACAGCAGGTTTGGCAACAAAGTTGGCTTAGAAAGGTCGTGCCCCTACTCACTTATGTTTGCCTCTTCTGTGTGCTGTGTTGCCACTCCAGTGTGCCAGGATGACAGGAGCAGCACTGCCAGCAGGGTAATGGGAATGTTCTGCATTAAAACAAATTGTGCCTGAAGAATCTCAGGTATCTCTTTATTACCGTAAAAATCTATCACATAAATGCAAGTTATTTATTAGTGAATGGTATAAGCACTGAAGTGAGAATAGTACAGGAGAAGTTAAACCCTTTAAATATGTGTTACTGATGATTTATCCTAGTACAGAGTGCTATCAACAGCTGCATCTACAGTACTTTACTTGAAGTATAAACAAAGATGCACATTATGCCCTTTGAAAGAGCCTTTTCTAATTTATTTCTTCAACACCAAAGGTGTCTCTTGTTAAATTAAACACAGAAATCCTCCAAGGAAATTAACAAAATAAAACCTTATACAATTAAAATACTGGCAGGCTCAACTTAGAAGTTAATACTAAAACAGCTCACTGTCACTTCTGTGGCTCCCTTCTTCTGAAGCAGCCCTTTCAGAAGGGCTTTCCAGAAATCTGTAGGGAACTTACCTATGCTGTCTGATGAAAATGACCATGAGGAGTTAAATCTAGGAGAGTAGGGGTTTTTTTCCTTCCTTAGCTACTCTAGTGACAAAATGCCCGTTGACTTCTAGGCTGGCAGCCATGAACTTGTGTGCCGAATTGCTTTCATGTGCCATGTCAGCAGCACATGAATGTGGCTACCAAAGGTGCCTTGGCTTCAGAGCCACTCCCCTCCTTGCACCCTCGCTCAGTCATTTCAGCTATGACTGCGTAGTCACAGGGCTGTGACATGCTGTTGCATGAGATTAAGAGTGCTCTTTGTAATACACTGGAACAATGGGAATGAGCTCAGTATTCATGGGTGAGGCGAAACAAAACTTCCAGGAAAATGAGTCTGTCATTTCACCGACAGATCATGTGGCTCCCCGTACAGTAACCTGCAGTGGGGGTCACTGTGATGCCCTCCTCCGTGCTCTCTGTCAGACTGTGCAGAAGGTGGCTTGGGACAGTAAGGAAGGGAAGCCATAGGAAAGGGAGAACTGCAAATATTTTAGGATCCAGGTTTGACTGAGGTGAAGCTTGCATCATTAGCTTTGCAGATGTTGCTCAGGACACACCATACCACAGTCATGTGTTTTGGCATCCAAACTCTTTCAGAGGCAGCATCATCCTGCTTTTGGCTTTCCAAAGGGATCCTTTGTTGCTTTCTAAGTGCCAAGAACAGATCTGAATGCTCTGGGAGACTCTACCTGATCTGGTCAGAGCAAGGGTAAAAACCAGGTTCTTCAAACTGATGTGAATTCTCATTGCTAGAATAGAAAAAGCTCTCAGTTTTCCCAAGCACATACATGCCCAGGCACTGTCACTGGTAGCATGTTCTCAAAAATATTCAGTGGCTGTGACCTAACTACTCCACAGATCAAGACATGCCTTGGGGTTAAATTTTCATCAGCCTCTTGATAAGACAGGCAATGAATACATTGTGAAAACCCATTGGTGGCCCCCACGCAGTTGGGAAATGCTATGTTTGAAAATCAGCTGGAATTTTAGGAACACTGTTTCTGCCAACAGGTACTGATAACCTGCTTTCATAATAACAGCACAAACTTCACCTTCCAGCAACCTGACAGGCTTCTTTGCCACACCAAACAGATCTGTCCTGCACCAGTAGTGGATCTGGAATGCCATACTGCCTGGAACCAAAGCTTTCCAGCATTCACTTTCTGACAAAGAAAAATTGTGGTGCACGTACTGAAGAATTTTGTTGTAGAGTTGAAGAGGCAGAGGGATGGAGCTGCCTTGCTACCTGTGGCTGTGAGCAACTGGGATTTTGAAAGAAGCCCAGTGTGGTGGGGTTTTCCATGAGGTTGGTCCATAGTCCAGCACACAAGAGCCAGCCAGAGAGCTCTTCTCCACAGTGATTGCAGTCAAGCTGCTGGCCAGGGTTCACATCCGCCATGGCTCAGCACAGCTGGGCTGCAGGCGTTTCTGGGTGTTAGCCAAGTATTTTGTGTCCTACCATTCTTGGCTGCCCTTTTATATTTTCTTCATGTCAGATCCCAGCATACAAGGAACTTGCAGCGGATTTTTAGGTGACTGCTGGAAACCCATTTATCACATGATTCCCCCAAATGGTGGCATTGCTTGCAAAAAGTATCCGCTGATTCCCAGTGCACGATGTTTTGTTCTCAGGTGCTTTAGCCAGGGTTCTGCTGCCTCGAGGGAGCATTTACCATGAGGCATGTCTGCTCCTCTTCACTTACTCTGAGAAGGAATGCTGTTCCAGATCAGATGGACCGTGGAGGTCTCCGAGACCATCAGCCAGGCTCAGGAGCTCTCAGGGAAGCTGTGTAGGAACATGCAGAAAGCAGCTACTAGAAAGGCTCTGCTGACTCTCCTGCTGTCATCAGTGGTGCAGGCCAGCTGTCAGAGGAGTGATCACACTGCTCTGAAGTCACCATGGAGTGACAGAGGTCAGGCAGGCACAAATGCAGGCTGCTCCATGACTATCCCTGAAGGGGATGCACTGACTGAAGAAAGCCAGGGAATTTGGAAAGCATCGGTATGAGACGTCCAATGAACACATCTCACCACAGAGACAGATAATGTTGATGGCCTCTGGGCCTCTTCAGGCCATCCTTCCAGGAGCAGGCGAACGTCACAGTGAGATCACATCACCCAGGGCCTTGCAGTGCAAAAACCTCAGTGAGGTTCTGGCAGGCTGGAATTAACAGGCTGAGTCACTCAGCCAGGAATCCGTTGTCAACGTGGTCGCTGTTGAACGAGTGTAACAACAGATTGTCAAATACCTAAACAAGGGCTGCTTTTTGGCAAGAGTCGAGATACTGAAATAATTTGTAAATCATTTGCAGGATTTCCTATCTACATCTTTTCAGCAGCATAAGTGGATTAGACTGCTGGTCCTTCTAGATAGCATCCTGCAGCAAAGGGGTTGTTATCACACGCTTCAAGGAACGATGAAAGGACAGTGATGGTAGATGGTGTGGGATAACCAGTCTCAGAAACCTATTCCCAAAACTGCAGTGATTAGAAGCTGGCTTTACCCCAGAAGCATGAGTATAAATCCCTTCCAAAGCTCTTGTTTATTTTTATGCATGTATTAGCAGTCCTCTTTTGACTCCTGCTCTTGATACTAGGTAGAAAGGGATATGGCTGAGTAACTGCATGATGTGCAAAAAGTTTATTTCCTTTTTATCAGTTTTAAATGTGTCCATTTTCAATTTAACTGAATATTCCTTTGTGTTTTTACTGTGGAAGGGAAACCAGCAGCATGTATTTGTGAGTGGATTTTCTGGACAGGGACTGGAATTGGTTTACCACTGCTTCAAACCAGGGGAAATCACAACAGAGTGGAATACACAAATTAAGGGTTCTGGTTAATCAAACTCAATAGTAATTTGGAACAAAAAAGAAAGTCTACACCCATATTTTTTTCTCTGCCTCCCTTCCTCCTTTTTCTTTCAGGAATGATTCAATACAATATCTTATGAGAAATTAATAAATTTCTAATTGAGCAAGCTAGTGGAAGGTATCCCTGCTCATGACAAGGAGGTTGGAAATAGATGATCTTTAATGTCCTTTCCAACCCAAACCATTCTGTACTTCTATGACCAAAAATCAAGGCAAAAATCAGGGCAAAATCAATCAAACACCTTAACCCTAATGCTATGTTCCAGTTGTAAAACAGCCACCAGAACATCCCTTATTAAAGGGGCTAATTAAATATGACCCCTTTTTCTTTCTTGTAAAGGTTATTGGAAAACAACCCAAGCAATGTCTTTGTTATATTTTTGCTGAGAAAGTTCCTTCTTTGGCAGGGGAAGGGTAATTGTGATAGCAAGCTGCTTCTGTTCCCAAATTCCCTGATGTGCTGGGGTCATGTTGCATATTTGCACTCTGCTTTAACAAGGAGCAACAACACAGACAGAAGGGCTTATTTTTGGTGTCACTACATTTAGAGCAGATGTTATAGGCTCAATTATCCTGGTACTTCAGCTGTAACATTGCATTATTCTCTAAGCTCTATATCTTTGGCTGAAATTGTTCTGTTGGAAGACACTGCTTTCTGAAAGCTGGTGCTTCTGCTCCTCCACTTAGTATAGCCTGACAGCTACCTTCAGTAAGCAAATTTATCATTTTGGATTGCTTCTGCACCATAGCTACAAATCACATTGAATGTACTGCTGAACAAAACACGTTTTATAATGTGGAGCATCTGCCCATTATAAGAATAACCAGCATTTTAACACAGGATCATTAGTCACGGAGAGTAAATTGATAGGCTATCAAGTTCTGCATATTTCAGTCAGTGTTCAGATAAACCCCACTTGTGTAATGCAGGAATATTCTAAGTTCAGCAGCCTCACAGTATAGGTGAGTATCTCCATATATAACAATGTTGTGAAACAGAAAGACACGTCCCCCAGCTCCTGAATCACAGCCTTGAAATGCAGCATGACAATTATTTCATTTTGAGGCCAGTGGTGATGAGCTCTGTCAGCATGGCGAGTAATTAGAAGAAATAGGGATCACTTGACTCATCTTTTCTTCCTGCCTTTGCCAGGTCTTTAAAGATACCATTTTCACCATCTAAAGCTTATTCCGTTCATTTACTGCATCGTATCATTCTGGAGTTATGTTTATGAAAAGGGACTCTACATTTTTAATTTGAAGTTTTTACTTCTTTGAAGCAATAAAACAATTTTAAATGCTTTCTGTAAAGGTGATGTTATTTAGAATGCATAAACTGAGATGAAAAAAACTGAAAATAATGAGTCAAGCCAATATAACTGGCAGAGGAATCAGCTAAATGGTAGCTCAAAGAAGGCAGATCACAAATTAAAAAACAGTTTAATAATTTTCTTTTAAAAATCCAGCTAGACACGGAATTCCTTATCTCTGTCATCTAACATTTACCTTATCTTCTACTTTATGAACACATACACTTTACTTGGTAAAAAGGCAGAATCTTTCACTACAATGTATAGTAAGATGTGGAAGTTTTACACTATTTCTGCTATTAAGTAGTGTTATAACAAGAAGGGGCTTGTTAAAATTTTGTTATTTTAGTAGCAGCATTCTCCAGAAAAAATACTCATCTATTTCCTACTCTTGAACTGTCTGAACATATTATCCAACGATTATATATTAATTATTAATCACCCAGTGCTTCAGAAGCCACCCCGTGGCTCTCTAGTGCAGGAACTCTACTGCTTTTGCAAACTAATGATATGATTTTCCCAGCTGCGGTGTTGCAGTGCTCAGCCAGATGGAAGGCTAATGACAGAGGGAGACATAAAGTTATAGGGATGCCTAAGGTTATACCTCACCTTGCTTGGAGGAGGTTATGAAACAGTAACCTAAACAAATTCAGTAAAAACTACTTAGATGGCAGATTATAGTTGGAATTGGAGTAGGCATGTGTTTTAAGTGGTCTGTATAGAGATTAATGGAAATACCTGAAAATAAGGAAATAGGGAAGAAGATCTTTTCCTCCTGAATTCGCCAAGAACACCTTTTCCAACTGCATGTTTAAGTGGCAAGCCTGAGAGCTGTGATTTGCATTATCTGTACACATTCTTGGCTGTACATGGTTACCACTCAGGAAAACAAGATTGATTTCTCATTCTCAAGCACATTTATAATGTCTGTGCAAATGAATGTAGGGCATATCCCAGCTAGATCAATATTTATGCAGCCTACTTTAGAAAGCAAGGGAGTTGCTTCTGAGCAGCAGGGGATCTTGTAATTTCTTTTCCTACGGTTTCCTCTTTTCCTCCTTTTTGGTGGAATTTGTTTGCATAATGCTCCATGCTCGCTGACAATTAAAGGGAGTTTTCATGAAGGCTCCTCCAAAGGGCCGAGCTGCTGCTGGCACCGAGGCAGCGCCGGCAGCTGGGAAGTCCCTGGGGTGGAGGGAGGTGTGGGTGAGCCCCAGGTCAGGCCTGTGGCAGCAGGTTGGCCCCGGGAATGTGTAGTTGTGGTAAGGTGTGTGAGGGCAGTGAGGGTTTGTGCTGCTCCCCGCAGGGACAGGGGCTTTCCTCCAGCTGGCGGCTTCTGCCTCCTCCCTCCAGCGCCACCGAGCCGCTTGTCTTTGGCTTTGCACTCTTCATTCTGCTTGCAAAGGAGCAACAATTAATTATCCTAATTAAACCCAACTGCAGAATGTCGAATACTGCGGTTTGTTTCATTCTTGTAGGCTCACCTCTTTGGTGCACACATTCCCCATGCTGTTGTCACAGTTAATCTCTTTCATTCATTTTGAAACGGTGGGCAGGGGGCCAGGGGAGAACGGAACACATAATAAATCAAAAGGCAGTAGCAAAACATTAAAAAGAGCCAAGCTCCCAGCAGTATGCCAACGTCCATGTTTAAAAGGGTCTTCCTAAACAGCTGTTTTCTCACAGCACAGCTTTCATTTTCTTGATGCTTAGGAGGAGGCAACTTCACTGACCCACAGACAGAAGGCGGCCTTTGGGAATACCCTTTACTTTTCCTTTTGCCATACTTTCCAGAATTTTTGTTTTTCTTAACCTGACTTGAATAAACTCAAGGGCCTTCAAATGCCCCTGGCAATGCAAGTTTCTGCACAGTCATGCATGTCTTTGGAAATTAACTGGGAGATGATTGCAAGTAACTTTACAGTATTGGTATCTTCTGATTCAGTGTCAATTTAATTTGCCATCAAATAAAATACACTTTATGTATATAAAGTATTCCCTGCAAGCATTTTTTTTTCCTGAAAAGCTCCTCCATGATGCAAACATGACAAGCTCTAGGCTATTAAATCATCTTGATTTCCATGGCCATAGCACTGAAATGCAGCATTAACAAATACAATATATTGAATGCCTCTGTAGTAAATAATTCCATTTTTTTCAAGTAACTAACTAGGCAATAAGAAACCTGTCATTTCTGTGTTGACAAAGTATCTTAGTTACTGAGTAACTATAGAGATGTTTTCCTTATGCTTGACGTAATTAACAAAATGCTTTCCCATAGCTGGTGAAAATATTAAAGCTCAAAGAGTAATTCCTAGAGTGTGGATTGCTATTTGCAGGGACATAGAAGTCAGAACGGCACAGGCTAGCTGTGCACCCACAACTAAAAAGATCTTCAATGTATTTCATCTTGCAATCAGTCCCTTTGGAGCAAACTGGAGCATCTGAGGCTGCCCTCCAAATCAAGATTTCAGATTTGGTCAACCTTAGGCACAGGGCCAGGAGAAGAGACATCCACAGACATCCTAGGGCATAAGTCACAAATTACTTTGTTTCTCTTAAAACTTCATCTTAGGTAAGGACTTAAACTCTGTGTTGGCTTGCTCAGAAAGGGGGATGCAGTTAAAAATATGAGCAAATCTTGCCCTAGGAGCCCCAAACCCAAAAGGATACTGGTTTTGCTACTTCCCTGATCTGTAGGCAAATCTTTCTTCATGGTCCCTGGCCTGTGCTGTTTTAGTACTTAGGAGTGGTTCAGATTTTGCCCTGTTGCTGTTAACTCTCTACAGATCTTGACTTTCCGGAGCCTCTGGCAAACACCCTGAAGCTGGATGTGTCCTATGACCTGAAGAACATGGACTAGTGCACTGTGGTGGGGACATTTCCTAGTTGGCATTCATGCTGTGTTCTGCATGGGTGATTTTTTTCCTACAAGTGGTATGTAACATGTAGAATTTCAGTCTGAGCTGTGCTCAATGAAGAATGAAGGCTGGAAGGGATCCAGTGGGATATTTACTGTCTCTTACTGACTTAGGGTATTACAGATACCATACAAAAATATTACTTATAGTACAATGTCAACAATAATATATAAGCTGTAGCCATGTTGTTCCGACAGGTTGTCTTTTAGCTATGCAGTGACGGAGGCTCCGTTGCCTCCATGTCTGGCTGCTGTCTGTCCTCTGCCCCGCTGCCCTGACCAGCTGTAATTATTTCCCAATGACTAACCCGAAACTGCCTTGCTGGCCCATAGGCAGAGAGCAGAATAATTGCCTTCCACTTTACAGCCCCACGTGTTGAAACACCCTTCTTTCCTTCTTCAGGCAGAGCAAGGGCAGTGCCTTTGGTCTTTCCTCAGAGGTGATGTTCTCCAGGCCCCCTGTCAGCCACATGGCTGCCCCTGTGTCCAGCTGAGGTACTCATTCTGGGAGAGCCATACCCCAAAACCAACCTGATTTGCAGCAGGGTAGAGGAAAAGGGCTTGTGCCTGCACCTTGCAAGCCAAGCCATTGTTGGTACATCCCGGTGTGGCATTGGCCTTTGTCTCAGGAACACAGTGCTCCCAGGCTTTAGCTCACAGGCCAGGTTCCTGCCCAGCAATCTGCCAGCCAGGCTATTGCCTGACTGGGTTTGTCCATTGTTCCCTGATAGCACCATCTCATATGAGCTTGTCCCCATTCTGAATTGCACCCCATGTTTCCCCCCACCCCAGCACAGCGTCCCCTCAGCGACTCCAGTGACAATGACCAGCCCTGGCACCAGCCTGCCCTGCTGTTCCTGGTACAGCCACTGTGCCTTGCTGTCACCCTCTTGTAAATTTCTCTTTTGAGCTTACTTATGATGAGAATGGCATCAGAGACACTGTCAAAAGCACTTGGAAGCCAAGATATGTGACATCTACTGCCTCTCTCCTTTCTGTAACACTGATGATTGCCATAAGAGGAGACAAATTTGCCTAAGCTCATTTAGTGCTTGTTCCTTGTGTTACCAAGTGTGAAGTAGTCCATATTCGATTATATGCTCCAGTGTTTCCAGGGCATTGACATGAAGTTGGCCCTTTTTCTCCTTTGCCCTCAGTTTTAAAGGCAGCCACCTTATTTTTCCATCTCTGTGCCAAGTCACAGTTTGACTCATCCTCCATCAAGTCTCACAGACAACTAACTAATCATGGCCCAGAGGTGCCGTTGGCCAGGTCTTCAGGTATCTAAGGTCAAAGTATTGATGCCAATTTGCAAATAATTAACTCCTTTGTGAACTCTTTCCTTGTTAGAGTCACCCATCTTTTCCACTGGTATTGCTGTGGGGTTTGTGTTACCCACTCACATGCAACTGGTGTTTTGGGGAAGAGAAGTAGAAACTAAAGGCGCTAAACACTTCTATGAAAGCCTTCCTGTTTCAGGAATTAGAGACTCATAGAATCATAGAATGGGATTCCTGATGTGATTCACCTTAGAATGTGGTTCCTGGTGTCCCTTTGTAATCCCCTCTCAGTTTATGCCTTGGCCCTTGCTTGCCCCTGCATGTTGGGGCAATTCTTTGTACATGCTTGGCCTGCCAGCCGTCCCCTTCCTGGGCATTTCCCTCCTATGCTGAGAGTGGAAGACTGCAACAAATAAAAAATAAAAGGTATTGGAGAGCAAATAAGTGAGTCATGCTCTGCAACGTGTCACTGTAAGTAAAATAAAACAGTAAATCAGCAGATTTCATGGAAACAGCATGGACTGATGAGGCAAATTTCTCAGTGCTGTTTCATTGAAAGGAGTCTATTCAGAGTAAAAAACACTCTCCTGCAACATAAATCAGCCCTACAGAAACCCAGTGCTCAGCCATACCATTAACGCCAGGGCTGTTGTGCTGTTTCGAACTGGGTAGCAGGGACATCTCCAAGGCGGCACAGGGAGAGACAAGGAGAGGGTAACAGGAATGCCAGGGTGCAGGTATTTGACATAATCTTTGAAAAAGGCCAGTGGCTGCTCTCTGCTGCTCTACCCACTATTTCTTTCTCCTCTTTGGCTGACCAAAAGGCACAAGCCAACCATGTTTTGTTAATAATGAAGAAAAATGGCTCTTTGTTGACGGAGCTGCCACTACACATCCCCAGAAGTTCCATGAGCAGCTCTGCTCAGGAAAGCTATGCTTGATTAAACTGAACCCCAGCTTCCAAAATACTGGAGCAAGGGCTCTTGCATGACTTCATCCAATATAACTTTGTTTTATTTTTATTGCTCCTCATCTGTTTTCCCTGATTTTGATAAGGCCAGAGAGTACCTTGGCTCAGCAATCTCTGCTCTCAGCAATAGGAGGAGAATCATGCACTGAGTGACCTTACTGAGGTACCTGTCACGTAAAAACCCTTCTGCCACCTGGAGTCCTGCCTGCACCCACTTTTCTCTCTCCTTCATGAATATTTATGGTGGCAAAACTAGATATTGCATGTATTAGTATGGAATTTTAAAATTACGCAATGAGCAATTTCATATAGAATGAAGTTCTTTTGCAATTCTTCCATATAGTTTTATCAGTAGGATTCATGCCTGTGCAATTTCCAGGGTGAAATCAATTTTACTTTTACTTTTTTTAGGAAGGGGTAGAAGATTAATGTGATTCTCCACCCACTTTAATCCCCAGACTTTCCTTGTTTCCATTCTACTGTAAAATGGTGATAGCACCCTGCCATTCAATTTATATTTTCCTTTCCCACATATTGCTTACCTCTTCCTAGTGTTGTCTGTTTTACCTCCCCTTATTGTGTCTCCTTTTTTAGCTCACGTCTAAGATCACTGTTTTGTCGCGAGACAGTGCCTTCCTCAAAAATGCATCAGTAATAGAGAAAAAATGGAGGAGCCCGTCAACACCATGGTAGGCGAGAGGAGTAAAGTAGGTTAGGCAGTTAGCATTCATCAAATATTTAGTGAGTGATACAAGCTAAGGCCAGCTGTACAGGATCTTGATATGTTTTCTCTTTGTACGGCTTGGTTAGTCCATCACACAGGTCCCTGTAGAGCACTCCAGCACTTACCCGTGGCCCTGACCTACATTTTGCACGGCATGTGTGCCTGTCTTTTCCCCAAATGGTAAAGCCCGATTTGGAAGAGGGTTTTGCTCCCATATCAAGGCACCTGCAGCCATGCACAAGCAGAAACCCAGCATCTGGCCCCTGCTCACCCTGGCTATGACCTGAGCTACTGCTGTAGGTAAACCTTCCTAAGCCCTTACTGTAAAACGGTTTCTGTGTTTCCCTTTTCTAATTCAACTCCTTTCTCATTCTACTTTTTTCCTTCTTGTAGCAGACACTGCTCTGAGAGAAGCCAGCATTTCCCAGTGGTAAGATCAGCTGAGCTCACATAATTTCTCCAAGCCACAGTGCTGGAAGGTTGGGTTTGTCTTGTGCTGGGTTGGCTTTTTTTCCCCCAAAACAGCAGGAAACCTGCTAAAGAATTATCCTATAATGTCATGGGAATGTTTTATCAATTCAAAAGGGCTTTAAGATTCCCAGGGACATGAAGCTGGCAAGCACTGTGCCACAAGAACCTGGGACAAACTGCCCTGCCTCATCCCTTAAATGCAGCAGTGTGCCCTTTCCACTGCCAGGCTTTCCCCCCAGCTTCCTAGTGCAGGTGTGGTGCTTTACTCAACAACTGTTTGCTGGCACATGGATTCCCCTTTCCTTACAGCGAGGCTGGGGCTCCCGGCAGCTCCTGCAGTTTGTCCATGTGCCCCTATCCTCCCTCCCTGAGCTGCCTGCCACTTTTTTGGTTTCCACAGCCCAGGCTCAAGGGGTCCTGCTTAGCAGGTACCTGCCGAGTGCATCCCTTTGCTTTCATGTTTGTTTCTCAGGGTCCCTCTGTGCTGCAACTCTCTGCCAGGCAGCTCCCTGCGTGTAGGGCAGATCACAAAAACACGAGGCTGCGGGATAAGCAGTGAGGGCTCAGGAACGTGCTCTGATTTGCTAAAATTGCCTAATGAAGCTCAGAGCAGCAACTCTGGGCACTTGCAAAGCATGTAACAAAAGTAGCACCCTTAGGCAAATACAACCCGAATTTCTTCATATAATAATTAAAAGGGCAAATTTAGGAGAAAATATTAATCCCTGTCCATAGAAGACTTGCTTTTTTCTTTTACTCCAGGCTAGAAATATCAATGGAGTTAAACATTTGTCGACGCTTGCACAAGCACAGCCAGAGCAAGAGAGCTGAGTAAAGGCAAACCTTTCCAAAAGAGAAGCCAGAGCCTGCTGTCGCTGGCAAGATGCAGGGTTCGAAGGAAATGAAGATGAGTGAGATTGCAAAACTGAGATGCCTGCACTTGCAAATTACTTGTAATGGCTCCAGAAACGACTTGTCTAGTGCTGTTGTTTTACCTTTTACCTACCACTAGGTATGCACCTCAGCTCATTAAAGGGCTGTATCGAGACATATAATTTGTTTACAGCACCTTAATTGCCATTATAATAACAATAGCATGATACATGCGAAAGCACGCTGGCGTATTGGTGGTAGCATGCAACAGAGCGTCCCGACGGCAGCTCTTTGCTTGCCCAGAGCCCGGTTGCAAAACACTGTTTAGCCCTATTAGGAGTAATTTCGGGGGCAGATTGGGGAGCACGAGTCTTCCCTTTGCCACAGACAGAACACACACAGTTTAAACTTGTTTCCTTCCTAATTGCGGGCGGGCAAAGAACAGGCACTGTTCTTTCCATCTGGGTCATTTGGGGTTTGAAAAGAAGCTAATGAAGAAGCCAAGGAATTATAACGTGAGGGTGGTTCTCTAACCTCTCTGTCCCAGTTGTAACACATGCAATTGTAGAACTTAGATCCTAAGCCGTTCCTCTGGGTACCTGCTCAGAGGTTACTGCTTGCCTTTGGCCACAGTCTTTAGGCTGACCCGGTGTGCGGGGGTGACAAAGGTGAATCAGCTCAAAAAAAAAAAAAAAAAAAAAGGGACAGAAAGGGAAACAGGAATTGTATTGCTGGCTGAACCTCAGGTGCTAATGGGAATTTGGCTTGCCTGACGCGGGGTGCAGATTTTGGCTGGGATGCTGTGAATCCTGGTAATGTTCTCCTCTGGCTTGGTGCTTCTTCTGAAAAAAAAATCAGATCTCAGAATTTGGAAAGGGGCTTTGCACTTATTTTCTCTTAAGAAGGGTTAAAAAACTGCAGGGAAGTAAAAAGGATTTGAAGCTTTTACAAAATATAGAGACAACTATTTCTTTTGACCAGCTTTAGTAAGTACAGACAGGTTCTGTCTGAGGGGCATAAATGCTCCTTTTGGAATGGAAACATTTTTCCTAGTAGTTTACTGTTCTCTGAACTTGTCATGAAGCACAGAGCAATTGTCAGCAATGTGCCCCATGAACACAAAAATATCTTGGATAAACTCTATCACAAGATTTTTCCTTTCAAACATTTTTCATTGCAGTCATCACTGTTTGCCAAGAAATAAAAGATATAAAGAGAAGAGGTTCTGCTTTGTTCAGTAGTAGATCTAGAACAATTATTTGTGGTTATAGAAAAAGCCTTGCTGTTTTCACTGGGTATCTTGAGAAAAATTCTTTCTTGCCAAGAGATTTTATGAGAAGCACAGGCTGTGCTATAAAATCATGCTGTATTCTTCATTTAATCACAAGGAGCTGATATAAAATGCAGACACTGAACGCAAGAGATGAAATCTCACGACTGTGTGAACCCACTCTTGTGATGGAAGACAACTCCTGATTTTGGTTTTCACAGCAGTAATGTGTAAGTCCTGACAAACACTTTCAATTCATAGCATCTGCACAAGTTTCATGCTACAGCTCCAGTGCCAAGTAAACATCATATCACAGCAGTGGATTCCCCCATCCTCATTACATCAGCTCCTTAGCAGGGCATTTAGTGGCTAAATGCTTCAGTTCTGAGTGTGGCCTCTTTCTTGGTCATTTTTCCCAACCTGACTGCAATACCAAACTCTTTCTGGCTTCCCTTGCACAGCAGAAATCAATTTCTGATTTCTCTGGAGCCATCACCAGATCTGTATCTGCGGCCAGGGCTGCCTTGCAGAGGGTTTCTTGCAACAAGGGGAGAGGCTGCCGACACCGACTGTCAGACACAGCACATTTACCAAAAGCCTTGCACTGTGTGTTGTGCAAAGTAAAGTCTTCAGTCCTCCTAGTCTCTGGTCTTGTGAAGCTCCTAGTTGAACTTGGGTGTCTCTGCCTGGAGGTGGTTGCCCTCTAGAAGGGTCTACTGGGGACATGGCAGAAGATGGCAACTTCATCTGTCTCTCAGAACCACCCAAGGTGTTGCAACTGCAAGGGATTTACAGAAGGATTTTTCTAGAAAACGAGAAAAGGATTCTAAGACAGAGCTCACCAGGGCTCTTCTAGAACATCACTCTTTCTATAAGCCAGATTAATAGGAACAGCTAACTTTCTTTTCTTTTTTTTGCCTAGGATGTGCTCCTGTGGCAGCATGAGTGGCCCTGGATGTGTCTGGTATATCTTGAGGAAGCCAGGTTTGATAAAGATTGCTTTCTCTGGATTTTCCAAGTGGGAAATTTAGGTTTTACTGTGACCACATGTAGAAGTGTGCCTTGTGGAGCTGTCACCCTCATCCAATGCACTTGGATTTTGCTGCCACTTTGACTTTTTTCCCTTTATTCATAAATGGAGTCTCCGTGGGAAGCTATTAGGCACCTTGCATCTTCCACTGGAGCAGACACCACATATTATTTCAGAAGGGTTATCTTTGTTCCCTCATTTATGCCAAGCACATTAATCTTGATGCAAAACAAATTCAAATGTTGTCATCTATACTGGGACAGTTGCGGGGTGGGGGGTGTTTGTGTAATGTACCAAGCTTCCACTGTTCAGGGTGTGCTTTGTTACCTGGAATAAATTAATTGCAGTTTCTTGATCTACAGTACAAGATCCAGATGTTGTGTAACTCTGGAAAAACCTTCTGTTGTTACACAACATTGCTTGGTATCACCTCCATCTAGGGTACAACCGTGCACTCAAAGCTGTGTTGCGAGCACGAGTGCGTTCGTACGCCGCGCATCCTTCTTCCTGCCCGACTGTGTGCAGAGGCACACATCAAACAGTGCCTGCTCCTTTGGGCAGACAGGGAACAATCCTCTTTTTCCCGCAGACTGTGAGGGAATTGAGGTCAGAAGCTGAAGCAGGTTCGTGACAAGGATGATTTTGATTTGAACTGCATGGGTGGACACTGTTTTACGTACAGGAAAAACAACCAGCCCTTGCCCCAAAGTACCAAATGGCCACGCATCCCCCGCCCGGAATGAGTCTTGCAAATGAAAACGTGGCTTCTGGGCCAGCTCTGCTTTCCACTCCTGAGGTTTCCCGTCTGGGATTCATAAACCCTGGGTCATTCCCATTTATGTCACATGAAAAGAGGAGGAGAAAACCCGCTCCCGCTGGCCACACGCAAGCACTGGCCAACCTTTGTACCCGGGGTCAGCAGAGGTATCGCCACACAAGAGGTTTTGCTCCACCCACAGAAGGAATTGAGTCAGGTGCCACTGCCCGTGAGCACGTGGGGTCACTGGGGCTGCCCGGGGCTGTGGGACAGAACGAATGCCAGCTCTGTTGCAGCCTTCACTGGGGGTAGGAATGTGCAGTCTGAGAATGAGGGTTTTCTACTCTCATTAAGCTCAGCACTTATTCTTTTTTTTGGAAAAAAGAAAGGGAGGAAACACCTGATTTATGTACCTTGTCCCACATGCTGTGGATGTGCACACAAGGATGAAGAGCTGTGCACAGAGTGGGGCTGTGTGTACCCTGCTGCCAGTGGCTCCAGCAGGCTCAGGGCCCTGGCACCAGTCTCATGACCTGACAAGGCATTTCAGCTCTGTTGGAGCCCTTGGTTGCACCTCACCAGAGCCCACCCAGGGTCACTGGCGTCTCTCTTTACAGCCACAGACCTCAAGCTGTGATCAGTATCTCCAGACACAAAGTGTGGACACCAGCATGTGGCAACACAACTCCTTACAAGGACCCTCAGAGAAGAGCAATAAAGACCAGAGCTCATCATTTTACTAACGTATAGGGACCAGTCCTCATCCCGGAGCTCTTGCAACACCTCACAGGCAGCAGTGAAGGAGAGAAACCCCAGCAAATGGCCCTTGACAGTGTTTTAAGTCCTCAGCTCCCAGGCTAACTTATGCCTTCTGATTTCAGTGGAAGATCTGGCTTGAATGAAGCAGGACATGGTCACACTCCAAGTAGCACAGTGGTAGAGAAGACAGCAATCCTAAATCTCCTGAATCCCAGCCTTGTGTTCTTTCTTCCCAAGTTCATGAGTGCTTAATCTTTGAGAAGCTTATGCTAAGATTTCCATGTTTGTTTAAAGTTTTAAAACAAAACCTAATCACCTGCAGGCAATCCTACATGGCTTCTTTTTTTCCAGTTCCAGATGCAAAACAACTGTGAACCTGCTCTGCAGATCTGCTGACACAGAGGAGATTAAATACTATTTTGCTAGTATTTTTAAACCCCTTATTGATTTTTTTGTGGGTTCATGTAGGGTTCACAAGTGAGAGTGTTGGTCCTTTGAGTATGACTGTCCATTTTAAGTGCCACTTTCTGCATTAAAGGACAGGCTGCAAAAAGGGCAGTATGGACAGTAATGCTGAAGGGCTTGCTCATGGCCCAGAGCCCCACCAGCTTCATTTCAGATATGTTTTTCACCTCATACAGTTAAAGCATCACAGAGGGTGGTGCGGATGGTGCAGCCATTTTAACCAAGCACGGTACTGTTGGCTTCAGAGAGCAAAGAATCCAGAGCAGTTGGCCTTCTGTGGGTGCCAGAGGGAAAGGACCTACTTCCTTTTGGACCTGCTGTCCCCCCTTGGTTTGTAATTGCCTGGTTGCTCTTGACACCAAGAGGTCGGACTCTGTCCCCGAGGTGTGGATACAGAGCCACTGTACAAGCCACAGGCACCCTCTGGGCACCAGACCCCTGGGAACTGGGGCCACATTTTGGAGATATCAGAATGGGGCTCTCACCAACCCCACCTGTAGTCAGAGACACCCACATGAGGTTGTTGGTGTCACTGTCTGGGAAAAAGGACCACCACAGAAAGGAGACCCAGGAGCTGAGCTCAGGCGTGAACCTTGATCATCTGCACAGCTGGAGCATCAGCCCTGACAGCCCTGTCAGCCACACCTGCCAGAGGTGCTGCCTGGCTGCCAAGCCACCACCTGGCTCTTGGTCATGTCAGAAATCTCGTTCTTTGAAACAGAACAGGGAAACTGGAACAGCAAAGGGAGAGAGATTAACATACTGAAAGAAAAGACACCGCACAAAGAGCCTCACTGGGAATTTCAACATAAATGAGTGGTACCTGGTAGTACTATAATGAAGTGAAAATGGGGTCTTGTTACAAGAGATGTTGGACAAGGGTGATTACACTTACTGCAGCCTGGGCTACAGGTATACATATAAATGAAACAAAAAAAACCCCAGGTATACCTATAAACAAAACATAGAATCACACAGTAAATAAAGTCAGAAGGGACTGTTTGGTCCAATGCCTACCTGAGGCACAGGCAGCTTCAAAGTCAGAGTAAGCCTTTGTTGGGAGAGCTTTGTGCATCCCTGCAGGAGACAGTTTGACCATCAACCCTAGGAAAGTTTTGTTTGCTAACGTTTAACTGGGATTTCCTTGTATATAACTTCTGTTTGATGCCTCTCATCCTCTCACTGTGCACTTCCAAGGTGAGTCTGGACAAACCCAGCTCTCTTGTCCTCTCCTGGTATGCCACATCCTTCTGTAGGGCTTGCTCTGGTACCAAGGACCCTACAACTGGACATGGCACACTTAGATGTGGCCTCACAAATGCTTCATGATTTCTTCCAGAGAGGCTGAAAATTTCTTTGGTTTGGTTATAATCTAGGATCTCTAAATTTCAAAGGTCTTGATTTTCCTGCTAAAATATGCTACTGACTAATGCTGGACGTATGATACTCAGAAGGATCCTTCAGCTGACCCCACATGGCTGCTCCCTTCTTCTTAGCTGGTTTCTAACTGTCAGAGCAGGGAGGCTCTCCCTCTCTTTATTGAGAGAAGTAGGACAAAATCCAGCCTAATTACCACTCTAGCAGAGCTAGGGCAGTCTGGAACAGAAGTCTGCGGTGAGCTGCAAGCCTTGCACAGGAGTCTCATGATATCTCTTAAGCCCCTACATTCCTCTTCTCCGTTATGAAATGCAAAACCAGTGCTTGCCCTTAGCTCAGTGCCTGCAGAGCAAAGCACAGCACAGCCCATGGCAGTGATCTTGGCCCACTCTGCTTTGGTGACACTCCTCTTTTCCTCCAAATATGCCAGGCGAGCCAGGCAGCTTCTCACACCCCGCTTTCCTTGCCCCTCCAGGCACAGGTGCTGCTCCTACATGCATCCTCTCACTTCCACACAGTTCATTTTCCCCCATGGTCTGACTTACACCTCCTTTTTTCTTTTCCTTTTGTCACAAGCGCCACCTTGGCTCTGCCAGAGTGACACAGGCTTCATCCCATCAGCGTGCGTGGCGCAGCTTTCCCCACACGTGTCCTTCAGAGTGGCCTCTGTGCATTGGGAAAACAGGGCAGTAAAAGCTGACAAGGGTTGAAAGCTGAGCTGGCTTTTATTCTGGTAAGTAATCAGGTCGCATAAATGCTATCAGACATGATCAGTTGCATGATGTCTGCAGGCAAGTTTTTCAGCAAGGAGGGCAAACCCTTCGGTGCTTTGCTTGGTGGCAGAGCTAGAGCTTTGTGCATTCCTTGGCCGAGTCCTATCGCATTTGAGGCAAACATGTTTGCCTCTGTGCAGGGAGGCAGGGGCGAGCAGGGCAGGGGCTCTGCAGCCAGCTTGGCAAAGCCTGGCTTGTTCCTCTGTACCTTCCCCTGGGACTCTCTGCCTCCATCCATCCATCCATCCATCCATCCATCCATCCCTGTGGGTCTGAGGCAAGCTGAGGCACGTGGCCAGCCTCTGGAGCAGGAGCTAGTGCACACCAGCCGCTTTCAGCCTCAGGATGTTTCCCTTTGAACAGCTTGACAGCAAATGCTTTCATCCTGGAGAAGGCTGACTTACATCTGTGCCTCGTCCGCCCGTCTTACTGGGATTTGCACATCAGGGGCTAAACCCTGGCTTTGGCTTTAAGGTCAAGCGCTCGAGTGGGGTGGAGCTGCCGAGGTGGCCTCGCCCCGGCTTCAATCCCCTGCCTGGAAGGTCTCACAGGACAGCCCCGGATACATGGGATGCCTTATAGCTGAATTGCACCTTGGCAAAGCTGCTTAGTATTCATCCTTCGGGGCCAATTGCTGGCTATCATAGAGAGCAGGGTCAATTCATGAGGAAGAAAAGGCATTTTTTTGAAAAATAAAGTGGTTTGGGCTTTCTTCCCCTCCAAGAAGCCTGCGAGGCAGAGCGACAGGATGCATGAAGAGAACATTTATGCAGACGAGCAGCGTGGCCTATTTAAGAGCAAAGTGAAAGAGCGATTATTCTGCAGCTCCATTCTGATGTTAACCAAAAATAAAAAATGTTGGGACTCGGCAAAAGGACCACACACAGCCAAGGAAGCAGCACTGGCAGTGGGGGGGTTGCGCTGGCAAAGGGACCCTGAGTGGGAAGCAAATGAATGCTGAGGCTCCCACTCACAAAATCGCCAGCCCAGGGTTTGCAGGAGCAAGTGCCATGAGTAAGAGGCAGGCTGGAGGCAGTACAGGAATAAAGCCAATTACTGCTGTACTCATTTCCCCATCCAGGAAGCCAGGGCTAACTCTGCCCTCTGTTTCTGGCCAGCTGAGCTTGCATGGCCAAGGCTGCACCTCAGACAAGGCACGTGGCAAAGCTGCCTGTACGTTCTATAGGCACAACCCAGCACCTCTTAAGGAAAGACTTTGGAAGCCTTTGCACAAGCCACCACCAAGTTATGATAAGAGAGAGTCATCAAGTTTTGCCTACAGAACATTTTATTTTGACCCTTAAAGGAGTTTTATTTATCCAGGTTTCAGAGAGGGCAAGAGGAGACTAAGCTTAAGGGACAAGGGCACCTGATCTGGTATGCAGTTTTCTGAGCAGAAACCTTACCAAGATGAGCAAGAGCAGCTCACAGTGTCAAAATACCTGCAAGTTCCAGCACAGGTGGCCCTCCCTCCCCACTTACGCCCTCCACTCTCTGCAGTAGCAATGTACAGTGGAATTCCCTGGTCCTGTGTGTCTAAAAAGTGATTTTTAAAAATTGACCTGCAATTGTGAACTCTGAGGCCCTCAGAAGCAGATTCCCAGAGTACCCTACTAAATAGCTCCCAGATAGCTTAAAGTTAGCTCTCCTGAAGTACAGGATAGCAACTCTGCTCTCCTTTTTTCCTCATTACACTGAGAAACAAAGTCAACCATTTCAGGATCACTGTGGCCCACCACCACATCCCCCACGAGTCTCTCATGCACTTGGGGCAGAGGGGTCAGCTGTGTGTGGCCAAGCTCCCATCCCACACCCATCAAACAGGCTGGATTCAGGAGCACGGGTGTAACCCTGGGCTCCTGACACCAGCTGGATGCATTTCTCCCAGAGCAAATGCCTGCTGCAGACAGGAGGATTTGTGCTTTCAGCTTCACACTGCTGTTTACAATCAGTGCAATGGGGGACAAAAGCATCTCTGTGTCTCACAGAGGCATGGAAATAATTATAAAGAGAATTCTTAAGTGCTCAGATAACTTGAATCTTAAGACCCGTCTCCACAGTGTATCTACCTCCTTGAGTCATGGTCTGTAAACTCAGAAAGAGAAGGAAAAAAGCCCCATGCCACAAACATCCCCACAGCTGGATACTGGGAGAATAGGACAGCTATCCCTCTGAGCTGGGCAGGGAGTGATGTACATAGCAGCATTCGCCCTTTCTCCAGGGACAAGTTCAGAGCAAAGGAAAAAGCACTAGAAAGAGACGGGGAGTGCACGGCACCAGAGGCAGAGAGGAGCCCCATCAGAATTTGCGGTGTCAAGCTCAGACTCCAGACTATCAGACTCCAGCAGGTGTGCCTCCATTCAGATACAATTCCATTTGTAGGTAGTACAACTGAGGGAAAATTTGATAAAAATAGATAAAATTGATAATCAGTTGATAGTTGATAATTTTGCCCACTGGTCCCCCTGTAAAGGGCATGCAGCAAGGGCCAGCCCCTGGGTCTCTTAGTGCCACCAGAGCCACCCACAGCTACTTGTGGCAGCAATGCAGAGATAGAAAATAAAGTTCAAGACATACAGGAGACATCCATGTGCCTGGAAAGGCAGCTGAAGGCCTGCCAAAGGGGGGTCTCCTATAGTTGCTGTTTTGCCTGCTTGAAGAGGACATTTGTATCAGTGGTGGGAATGACAGGCCGCCAGCTGAAGCACAGTCCTGTGGGACATCTAAGACCCAGCAGCAGTGGCTGGGTTGGGGCAGGAAATGGAGACATATTCCCACCTCAACAGCATTTACTGGGAGCTGCTGGAGACACAGAAACACAGAATATTCTGAGCTGGAAGGGACCCACAAGAATCATCGAGACACACAAGCAAAAACCTTGAAGGCAGGGATGGGGAAGGAATGAACCTCATTGCTTGGCTTGTGATTTGCCTCCATACATTAATCTGGAAGCTTTTTGCTGCTGATCTCTTTTCAGCTGGTACTTCAGCATAAGGATGGGAAATTTTAGAAGAAAGGAGAATCACTCCCAGCCTACTTTCAAACCACAAGTTGTAGTTTTGTTTAAAACTGGAAAAATATATAAGCCAGGTGGGGAAGGACAACTTCAACCCCCAGCACTAGTGGTGGCTTCAGAGGTCCCTTGGCCCAAGCAGATGCCCCAGGTACCTCAGGGAGGACAAGAAGGCAGTTGCTTGATGCTCAGAAGAAACTGAATCTGGAGACAGTTTGTCTCCAGCTACATTTCCTGAACTTTTAAAGCCCTTTGAGCTGAAACACGACATCATCCAAACAGAACACGATGCTATAACAAACAACACAGAATGAAAATACATAAACTAATTAAAAGAGAAGTAACGTGCAGCCAGTGAAACCCAAAACAACAGGATGGAGCAAGGTCATTGTGGACACACTGAAGCAGACAAACAGCAGCATATGAGACTCACAAGGAGATGAAATGGAGGGCAACTGCAGGAAAATGGCACAACAAGGGAAAAGAAAGTTTTTGTCCAACTCACCCAGCAGCAGGCCTAGAAGCAGGGATTTTGTGGCTGATCCCATTGCCTCACTGTGAGAGAAGTGAGGCAAGAACATGGGAAGTGGTAGAACAGTACAATTTGTGGCCATAAATTAGATGAGACCCAACAGAGGCAGCACAATGGAAATGGAGATGAAGGGAAAAAATGACCTTTTTTTCATTTGGTTAAGTGTGCCCAGCTGAGCCCAGGTTGCTCCTCACAGGTGCTATTGCACACCCCACTGACGAGAGCCCAGCCAGAACCACTCTGCTCTCCACAGGTAAAACAAAGGGCAGGCAAAGCCCTGAACCTGCAACAAGGAGCCTGTAGGATTAGAACGTCTCTGGAAATAAACCAACCACCACTCAATGCATTTGCATTCACATTTGTGAAGCAGCACCATAGGATTATTGCTGCTCCTTTTCTCAGGGAGGGAAAAGTGACATTTTAAACCCTGAGTGCTGACAAGTGCAGGCAAGTGAGTTTTTAGCTGAGACTACAGTATCTGTAAATTAGAGAAATCTATTTTGCTTTCTTTGATAAGGCAACTGCAGTCTGATGCCAAATCTGCCCTCTTTCACCCGTCCCTGCTGCCTCAGGCACACGATGTAATACCTTATTTTAATAGGTCTCAAGTGAGCAGTGAAATCCATAACCACACAGTTTGATGGCTTCTGCACTGCTGCAGAAACACTGGTGTGGAAGTGTGGCTGCAGAGCCCCGTTTGCTTTGCTGGAGGGCCCTGGCTGGCCCAACCAGCACCAGGTTCCTTTGGCTCTCCATTTGTTGCATGAGAGAAATCAGTTCCAGAGTACCTGGGACTGAGTTTGAACCTGAACCAGCCTTAAATAAACAATATTTAGTGACTCTATTAGCTACATTTTAGTCCAGGTCTTTCCATCTTTTCTTCCCTCTCCCCAGCTGTGTTCTGCTCTCTGCAAACTAGGTTCTCTCCATCTTTATTTGCCACCTGCTGATTTTCAGCCCACAGCCAATACAGTACCAGTAAGAAGGAAACCATGACTTATCTGGGAGGGGTTTTAGGACAGCACATTGCAGAGGGGACCTCACCCGAGATGAAGAGATACTCGCCAGGGTGATGCAGGACAGTGAGGCTGCCCCGTGAGGGAGAGGGACCCCAGCCTCCCCACAGCCCCCCAGCAGCTGGACACAGGTCCATCAACAGTCCCAGACCAAGAGCAGCAATGGGGCAGGTCCCAAGACCACCCAGGGGTCTAGGCAGGAGTAGCAGGAGCAGGAAGCACCCCAGACATGGGCCTCAGACCCATCTGGAAAGACCTGGCCAGCACTTAGCCGGGATGAGGCACATGGACAGCACCAACCAAGCACCAAAGCCCCTGCCTGAGCTAAACTGGGGCTGCTGGGCCCAGGGGAGGCTGGGCAGGCTCATTAAGGCCCATTAGTGCTCCCAAGGCCCAGCTGTTCATTTTGCACCAGCTTTGGCTTGTTTTCCCCTCGTGCTCTGCCGAGCAGCCACCCCGCTGGTGCTGCGCTCTGCGCAGCGGTCGGTGCGGCGCAGCTCCCACTCGGGGACAGCGCAGGCAGCTGTGGTGGCTCCCCCACCATCCATCCCTCCCTCTGCCACCTTCAAACTCTCACGTTTCCCTGTATCAAAGGCACGGCCAGCTGTAAAAATAATATCCTGGCATGGATGGAACAATACGGCACAATATGCAAACACCTAAGCAGAGCAAAGCGAGGCTGCATGTGGCGAGAGAGAGAGAGAGCGTTTGAAGCAAAATTAATTTTGTTTAATTTTATTAAAGAACCAAGGGCGCTTCCCAGCTTTTAAGTGGCAACAGGAGGAGCCTGGCACGTCCCTCCATCAGAGAAAGACAGGGAGAGCTCACGGACCAAAGGGAAGAGAGCATATGGAATGTGTTACCCACGTCTGTCATTGAAGTAAGGAGCTTCAAAGGGTTCAGAAGGAAACTAGATACATTTCCAAACAAAAAAAGGCTGAAAAATACTGGGTGAGTGACAATGCCCAGTGGGGAGGGAAGAGGGCTCCCATTGCCTTCCCTCTGCCTGAGAAAGCCTGAAGCACTAAAGTCTTTTGAATATGGAGGTTGTCTAAAACCAGTTAAAGATGTGCACTAAAGAGCTGAAAGATGAAACTTCAGGGCATTAATCAAGAAGAGGTTTTTGGGAAATAAAAAAAGTAAGGGCCCAAATAAATGATTAAACTTCCTAAGTGCCCACACTCTGGCTATACACACCATTGGAAATGTCAGGCTGGCTTGACTTCCTGCGTCCCAACCCAGGCTCTCCTTGCTTGCAAGAAGACCACTGGCTAGGTGCTTTTAAAATACATCAAAAAGCAGGAACAACTGATGTTTGTAAATGAAGCTTCTGCAGCAGAGACCACCAGCATGCAGTCCTGGTCCCCCCATGGCTCCTGATCACAGCACCCACTCCTCTGCCAGCAGGAGCAGCAGGATGCTCACCCCTACCTGTGTTCAACTCAAAACCTGCTCTGAAGTGCTGTGCATGGCACCTGCCACTGGCCAGGACGTGGCATCCCCTGGCCCAAGGGGATCCCAGGTGCTCTGGAAAGAGCAGGGAGGTGAGGGCATATCACCAGCCAAATGCAGGTAGAGATGTAACCTGCAAGCCACAGGATGGTCCTGCTGAAGGGAACTAAACACCTCCTGCTTCTGTTGTCTTTGCTGATGGGGCTGTTGTGCAAATGAAAACATGGCTCACACAGGTGCCTGAGAAAGCTTCAGAAATGTAACACCAGCATTCTCTTTCGTCAAGTTCCCGTGCCAGGTTTTAGGCAGCGGTCCCTGTATCCCGAGTTCGAAGGCAGAGGGGATGAGGGCCCTGCTCCTGCCAACCTGCCAGGGCTGCACTGGGCACTGAGGCACAGCACCTTCCCACCAGCTGTTCTGTGCAGGCATTGGCATTAGGAACCTGCCGGCAATAGATGGCAATAAAAGCATTATAATATTCCCTTCCACAGTCAAGAATAAAACTTAGGAAAGTGCTGTGTTAGTCTCCAGGAACTTGGCTAGACATCTCTGGCTTGGGCAAAGTGACAGCTTTGTCACCTCAGGGCAGCTGCTCTCCCCAGTGGTGCTGGAGACATGACAGCCTTTGGGAATAAAGCTTTAGTTGTAGAGTATCCAAGCACATTTGCTTTCCTGTCTAACTCTGAATTAACATCCCATTCTTTGCCTTCTCCAACTAAGAACATGCTAGAAATGAGATAGCTTTCCTCAGAAAGGAAGAAAAATGTGGTTTCAGTGTTCAGTGCGAAGTCCCAGCTCCCATTTAGCTGCCTTTGCAATCAGGCACTGGCACAGGCTCAGACTCTGATAGCTACCCCCTTGCACTGGTTACTTGATTTTGAATTAGCAAGTTGTACTATCATTTTGCATATCACAGTTTGCATATCACAGATTAAAGCATTTCAAATGGCCCTCCACATCCTTCATAACAATGTTTAAGCCATGAACCATAACATTACAGTCTCTGACACCTTCACCATGTGCATGGTTTTAGCACACATGGGAAAGAGACTTAGAAAGGCTGACCAGGGCAAAAGTGAGATGAAAAAAACCCCAGGCAAACACATAAATGAGAAATGGAAAATGAATCAAAGGGAGACAACACCCAGAAGAGTGTCTTAACTAGCTCTGTGTAGCCATAGCAATTATGAACACTCTAAGGTTTTGAATGTATTGTTCCAGTCTGTCCCATGTCCACATAACCTAGCCCTATGCAGATTGCTGGAAGGGCCCATCTCCTCTGTTATGTGTCTGATCTGGTCAGCTGCACGGTGGTGACATGCAGAATTCAGCTGGTTTTGTACCAAATTGATGCAGTTGCTCTTTGAAGTTCTGTGCTATGAAATTGATCTGAGCTGCGGTAAGAAATCAAGCAATGTGTGGAAATTGTCTCACCCCAATGCCTGTTTCTATTTTTTTTTTTGGTGCCGCTGTTGCTTTCCCCTGCCCTCCTCTCCTCGTGTTACTGCTCTTTCCATCTGTGATCTTTATTTTGTACGCTGACAGAGGCCAGGATTTACATGCCTGGTTTGAAATACCCAGGAGTCCTTGTCAAGATGTACCTCAGAGCCAGTCTGGTCTTAAAGGAGCAATTAAAGTAAGTCCCATGATGTTTTCATCCAGAAGTCTTGCCACTGCTAAGCTGTCTGCTCTTTTGCTGGGGCATGCGCATATCCTGTAAAAATCATTTTAAAGAAAGGAAAGGAGCATTCTGATAGCAACACATTTACTTTTATACATTATATTTACTCAGCCTAGACATGCGATCAGTTTCAAATCTTAGTTTCAGTCAAAAAAAGAAATAAATTCTGAAGCTGTTGAAATGGCATCAAACTACAAATGATGTAAAATAAGACTATTTTAATGTAATATTTTATTATATAAATTATATTTTATTATGTATAATGTAATTTTTTTTGTAAGAAGTTCCTAAGCAGTATTTTAATACCAAAGGTAAGTGCCAAGTAAGTTTTTAAAGCAACAATCCCAATCTTTCAGTAGTCACACCAATGGGTATTGGTAGGAGTTAATTCATATCTTTGTATCCATCTTCAACACCCTCTGCCTCAGAAAAAAAGCATATTTTAAAAGTCAATAAAAAATGGACATTTTAGATCAGAGGAAAGTTCTAAGAGGAATGCACAAGTGGTTAAGATACAGCTTTCCTTTTACTGAGTTCAGCACTTTTTTTCAGCCTGTGCTTTTGTACCTTGTGTTATTGACTCATTCATATAACAGTGACCCTGTACACCAGTCAGGGAACACATATCAATATTAAAAACAATAGTTTTATTATGTTCTGTCTCTTGGGCAAAATGTTCCCGAGCATGAGATATTCCAGATAAATGTCTGATCTGTGGACCTTCAGGCTAAGTAGAAAGAGATAAGTAAGAGACATTATCCTCAGAGATAACCAGACTGCCTCAGGAACTACTCTTTCAGAAAAGAAAAAGAAAAAAAAAAAAAAAGCCCCACAGTGCTCAGAGGGCATTCCTCATTGTATGGATGCAAGTATCTAGAACCATTTTAATCTTCAACAGTTCTTAATACACAGCTTTCACATCTGGCTGCAGTTTTCTGTGTCTTCAATAATCGTTATGACACCTGGGCTGTTTTTAGCTCTGGTTTGAGTTGGAAGGGACCTTTAAAGGAATGAGCAATGAGCAGGGACACATTCTACTAGATCAGGTTGCTCAGAGCCCCATCCAACCTGACTTTGAATGTTTCCTGGGATGGGGCACCTACCTCCTCTCTGGGCATGCCATGCCATTGTTTTACCACCCACATAGTAAAGAATTTCTTCCTAATATCTAATCTAAATCATCCCTCTTTTAGTTTAAAACCACCTTCCTGGTAGGCACTCTTTAAATATCAGTGTCCACAATAAGGTTTTCCCAGAGCCTTCTTTTCTCCAGGCTGAACATCCCCAGTTTTTCCAGCCTTTCCTCACAGGAGAGGTGCTCCAGCCCTCTGATCATCTTTCATGGCCTTTCCCTGGACTCACTCCAGCAGAGCCACATCCTTTTTAAGTTGGGGAGCTGTCCCAGAGCTGGACACAGGACTCCAGCTGGGGTCTCACCACAGAGGGGGAGAAACACCTCCCTCAGCCTACTGGCCACACAGTTACCATGCTTATTTTTTTGAGAGACAGCAAATGGTGTGCTCCTCATGTGAGCAAATATATAAATATGAGAAAACTCAGCAGAAACAAGCACTACAAAATCACAAGTCAAAGCTTACTCAGATGGCATGGAAATGCTAAAACCAATTTAACTGAAGCATCTGAGAGCATCAGTTGTTAAAGCATGGTGCCAATAATACCAAGGACGTGGGTTTGATTATTTAAGAGTTGGACTTGCCGATCCTGGGGCCCTTCCAGCTCGGAAAATTCTGTGATTTCTGCGATCTTAAGTGGTACCTAAGTGCCCATGTATTCCACTGGTGGAGTTATGCTGCCACCTATTGTGAGGACGAACTTGACACTTGTTATTTTGCTAGGCAACGTTTGCAGTAATTACCACTTGTCTTTCTCTTTTTTGTATTAGAGGTACTTTCTTCTGAAATATCTGCTACTGATCAATGCTGGTGAGAGGCTGCAGGCATTGGTGGCCTTTCAGCCAGACCAAATACAGGTGTTCATATATTCTGATCTCTAATCTACCACAATGTACAGTTTAATTTGGCTCTGTCTGCTGCTGTGAGCTCAAAAGCTGGTCCAAAATAAGAACCCTACTCCAATCAGTGGTGGAGGAATGCAATCATGGGCAGAGGGGGAATGTGGTCTCCCGGCACAATGCTCTGAGATGTGCTTTTCCTTCCTCCTCCATGTGAGAAGCACAGGACTATAGGCTAGTTCCACAAAATTGAGACAGCACTTGAGCTATAGCATAAACTCCTGACTGTGCCTTTCAGACACCTCTTCTTTCCCCCAAGCACAAGGGCAGTCCAGGTGGCCTTTATATATTTTGTGTCTGACTCCACCAGCTGCAGTTACCAGCCCCAAGCAGGAAGCTCTGCTGCCCAAAGCTGATTTTTTCTGTGCACAGAATTTAGGCAAACTTATTTCAGGAGAGCAACCTCAGGAGGCCCAGGCCAGCCCACCTCCATAGGCTCACACCATGAGCAAAGCTGAAACAAACAAGATAGTTCTTCCACCTCTCTAAAACTGAAGTATGCTCATCATGTGAGACTGGCACTGGTCAAGTTCTGCAGTTCCCAATGTACCTTTCCCCACCTTTTGGCTTCCCCTCTGCCTTGGCACAACACAGAGACGCTCTGTTCCTTCACCTTTCCAATAGTGTCAGTTAAGCCAAGGCCTAGGCACTAGGCCATCCCTGCCATCTTAAGGTCGCTTAGCTGGGAAAACGAGGGCATCTGTTCAGCCACAGCAAGCAGTGTGCATCATCACACTCCCTGATGCTCCCTCCTTCCCCATGCCTGCCTCATTATTCATTCTTTCTTCCAGCTTTAGGAACCAAATGGCTCCAATCCAGAGCAGCACTGCAATCCAGGAGCAGTGCAGTACTCAGGAGTCACTCCTGGACAGCCTGGATAGCTGCTCAGGCCAACCAGCTAGAGGGATTTTCTCATTTATCTTTCAGGCATTCAGCAGCTTCCAAGCCACTCAGTGGGAGAGAGAATCTCTGGAGGAGCAGTTGGGAGTGAAACCTGATTGCACACAGCAGTGGTGCAGCCAGAGAGGACAGGCAGGTACGAGTGCTGTCAGGTCTCCAGCAAAACAAGCACCAGGAGCTTGAGGTGTTTCTGCCATTTGCTGTGCCACAAGGGATGTATTTTTACACTTCTGGATTGAGTCCAGCCAGGATGTGTCAAAGTCAGGACTGCTTGCAGCACAGAGCAAACAAGCGTACCAGCAACTCAAGATGGCACTCTAAGTAGCAGATGGCATTTTCAGAGTAGTGTCACTATTTACAAACTCCTTGCACAGGTGTTTGCATTCCCTTGTGTCCAAGGAAGGGACACGGGGCACTTGCAGCAATGGAAGCTGTGTGATGGTGTCTGTGTGACTCCTGGGTTCAATACCGCACCACAATTATGGGAATTGCCAGAAAATGGCAATGGCATTTTCTGCATCATGGACAACTTTCAGCCTCCTCATCACCTTAACTGGTTTCTCCAGAAGTAGGCTGTTCTGGGGAGTAATCTGGGATAAAAATCCAAGGTGGCCTGTGGTCCTTGGCTCCATGGATAAGCTGCAGCTAAGCAGTGGGAATCAGAAGCACTGTCTTTACAGTAGAGGGAGATGAGAGTCCTCAGTACCCTTCTCTTCCCAAGTACAACCCGAGTACATCCAGACACTGCATTCCTTTCAGACCCTTCAACTGCCCTGCAATCAGACAAACTTTTCTAAGCTTCTTCCCTACTCCCAGCAACTCCTGTTGCCCTTTCATAAAAAAAAAGCAAGCATGTTTAATCTGGCTTTTAGCCCAAATCCAGGAGCCATCAGGTTAGGACAGGCTTACCTGTTCTGAAAGAGCTGCGGTCCAGCTCCTGGGTCTATTACACAAGGACGACCTGTTCCTACCAGGAGATCCACTATATCTTGAAGAATTTTAAATCAAGACACAGTATCCTAACTTCAGACACAAGACTGACCTCCATCTAAGTCAAATACTCTCGGCTTTGTCTCAAAAGTGACGAATTCCAACGCAAATGGTAGCTTGCCAAAACCCTCCATGATCCCATCCCTATACTCAGCAGTAGTTATTCATCATTCTCAGTGATAAAGGACAGTACGTGCACACAGGTACTTTTTTTCTTTTTTTTATTGCTGTTAATTCAAGGAAAAAGGTTGCATAAAATCCAATCTCTTCTAGAAATATAAGTGACCTTTCCAGTACATTTCAAATATCAAAGTATATGGTAAACATACAAATAAAGAGAAGGTAACATACCTCCTATTTACAGTACAGTATTTTAAATCATAAAATAAGTTCCATAAAGTACAACTGGCAGGTAATTCACAATACAAGTCCATTGGTGGTTTAACACCCTCACTTCAACTCAAACGCAGTTCATTCATTTCAAGTGGTCCAAAAATACCCAGATCAAATAAAAATTTTAATCAAAATAATTTTCATTTACTACTTAAACTTTTTTTTTTTAAATTAAAGCTTTCATCTACCTCCCTCCCCTTCCCCCCCTCCAAGAAAAAAGTTTCAAAATGTACACTGGTGCTATAAATATAAATGCTACCTATGAAGAAATGTAGTAATCAAGCTTTTTTTTTTTTTCTTCAAGTTTTTTGTTTGTTTAGCAATTTATTAGACGGCTGAACCAAAGATTGATTTTTATTTCATCCCTCTACCGGACACTGGGTCTGATTTTAAGAAAAAACATTTCTGCCATGAACTGTGAGGAATGCCAAACCCTATGGATATACAGTGGTAGTTGTTCATCGGTGTTGAATGCAGCAGTCAAAAAACACACTCGTCTTCCAGATAACCTCAGTGCACTTTAGGAAATCAAATATTACCTGGAAGCAATTTAGTACATATATTGGCTTTTAAAAATAAAATAAAAAATACAGCAGCATTAAACTTACTTACTCATGATACTGACATGTTTAATACCATCTTAACACTCATTTCAGTCTTTCACATTATACCGTAATTACGCATAGTGGTAAATTGTTATAAAATAGTGACTTTTCTATTTGGTAGACAGGTTCTAATACTAATACCTGACTATTTTGTAGAAAACCATAGCTTTTGTTCAGTTTGAAATAAAACATTTACATTCTAAGTACAATGCAACACTGTAATATTTTAGGAAAAAAATATTCAATCAAGTAATGTTCATTCTGTGTTGACACGATGTAGAATAGCTTTAAAAAAGAAAAAAATGCTGTCAACTTTCATTACAAATGCAAACACACTGAGTACAACATTCATACCATTTTTTTCACCTTTGTTGCTGAACATACAGGCTAAAAAGCTACAAGGGAAGAAAAATCTGTCAATTTAAGCTCGTTCATTTTTCTAAATCTGTTCCAGTCCACACAGTTTCAGCCCCTTCCTGCTCTATGTATTTTCATTTGTTTGGGCCTCTCAAGAGCTGCGTATCTGTATTATTATCAGGTATAGTACACATACAGTATCGTGTTTTCCTTTGGACTCTGCTAATAGGATGTTTGAACATCTCCCCTCAATTCATGAGCATTAAATTTAGAGTACGGGCAGGGTCTGTATGAACTGCTAAACACTCATGCAAGTCCAACGAATCCACGTGGACAACCAGGGAAAGAAAAGAAAACAGCAGCATAAGGAGAGCAGGGAAGGAGGGAAGAAGATTGTGGTGGGGAACATGACCAAGCTTCTTCTTTCACCATATGGCTGCTCCACCAGTGATGTCAGAGGTCAGAGGAATTTTTATTTTTTTTAAACTGCAGTAAACATTGCACATGTCTCAAGTCTTCAGTGCAAAAGCATGGTTCGAATGCTCTGTCTGATTGTTTGGCTGTGTGTGTGAATTACATGCATTACGCAAGCCTCTTGTAGAACCAGGAGGAGACCAGGGACTCAGCTTTCTTCTTTTGTATGGAACAGAGGTGCAAAAGCAATGAAAAATTCCAAAAGAATATAAAACCGGGAATGTCCCAAAACATAAGACCAACCTCCCCCTCCCACACACACCTTCCCCCAGTTTCCCAAGCTTCAGTTTATGTAGGCAATGTTTACTTGTTTCAGTCTGCAGAATCCAAGGTATCATTGGAAGGGGGAGGGGGAGGTGCGTATCTCAGTCTGTAAGTGCCTAAAACAGGAAAGAGAACTACTAAGTCACTGCTCACAATTAAAATGGATTACAAAACCACTACAAGGTATCAAAATGGACATGCTCTTCAAAAGGCACTATCATCCTCCAGTCTTTTAAAAGTAGGTCCTCAGACTTTATCCTATTTTCTTTCATCCTCTTGCTAGAACTGTAAGTTTAAAGAAACATACAGAGTGTAGATATAGGACTTGAGCTCTACTGGAAAAATGAAAAGAAAAGATGGTCCCCATCAAGGTTCATCTTTCCTGTTCCGGTCCAACCGAGCTACTAAAGTCAGAATGGGAGCAAGGGCAGGAATCAAAAATAGCTTGTGCTCTATGCAAACCCTGCATTTTCCCCATTCTTGTGGATGGAGAGAGAAATGGAAGCTGTTCCTTTCATATTTAGTTCCAATCGGTTTCTGCCTTTTTGCTGCAACTAGTCTGAAAAGTTAAATGTATTGGATGACAGGGCACAGAAGGATGGCTGATTGTGCAAAGGTAAGTCCTAGAAAACTTAAAATAGCAAATGGCCAGTCTATTGTTTTTTCTTTCAATTCTCAGAAGTTTTAGGAATCCGAGGTCATATCATAAACAGTAATTGATATCTTTCACTTTTTGCCAATGAATTCTCTCAAAAAGCACCCCACTGAATGGGAAAATGGAAACAACATGCAAGTCTCAACATAATGCCAAAAGCAAACTGGTGAAAAAAGAATGACAATTTAGGACTGCTATCATTTGACTTTCCAGCTCAGAATCATACCCATTTTCAACTTCACGCTGTGAACCCCGTTCCCTTGCACTGTTCTACAAGATTTTCAGGCAGAGATAGGATACTTTGCAGTTTTAGAGCAGGTCACTAGTGCACAACCATTTACACAAAACATACACACGCACGCACACCTTTCTGCAAGACCAGAAACAGCACATTCAGAAAGGTAAAGAGAAACTGCTAAACTCAAAAGCAAGTCCGCTGGGAGTTATCATGATTACCTTGTTGACTGGCCTCCATGGATGACTGCTTACAGTCCTGCGCATAGTGTCCACTTACACCACAATTGTAACATGAAACGTTCCCATTCTTCTTGGGTCCCGACCCATTTGTGTTGGCAACTACGTTAGGTGCTGGATATACAGGATAGAACCTCCCAAATCCTGCCATCTGCTGCATACCATAGTTGGCTTGGCTCCCCATCACTGGGTCATGCATAAGCCCGTTTGCATACGGAGACTGAGGCAGGAAGAACGGAAGTTGTGTTCCATTGCTTTGATGTGCTTGATTGAGGTAGCTGCCATTGCAAAGTGATGGCAGAGTGAAGAAAGATGGAACTCGGTAGACTTGTCCATGAAGTGGGTTATGATAAAAATAGCTATTAATCTGAAGGCTGCCATTGGTCCCACAGCTACACCTACGTCCACAAGAACCACAAGGGCCAGATCCCAGCTGCTGCGGAGGTAACATTGTCCCGTTAGTGTTATTATTCCCAACAGCATTGATGTAGGATGTGCTGTCACTCTGTGCAGTGCTGTGTGTGAGCGCGGGGCTCGGGCTGGGGGCAGGGCCTGGTGTGTGTGTCGGGATTGCAGGAGGAACAGTGGACTGGACCTGACCAACACCGAGGCCAGTGGACTGAGGTGGTGAGGATGTTGCTCCAGTGCTCAGCACGTTTGTATTCTGGTTGGGCAACACACTGGTAGCATGAGGACTGCCTGGCAAAGCGTATGAAGCTGGTGGAGGTGGCGGTGCTGCTGTGGAGAGACCAGCTGCTGGAAGAACTACCTTGAGATTGGTAGGCTGAGGGATTGCTCCTGGGTTTCCCTCAATGTGAGGCACCATTTGATTCAGTCCTACCACCTGGGATGCAGGTTTTGTGATGGGATCTGTAGTAGGAACTGGGGATCCTGGGAAACTACCTGGATTGTGGACTGGGATAAAGGCAGTATTTGGTGATCCAATACTTAAGTTTCCTGTCGGCTGCTGTGGTCCATTAACTGTGCAACTTTCTGATGATCCCTGTGGAGAGGGGATTTTCAACCTATGTATTGCCAAATGCAAAGCAGGGCTACCAGGCTGGACAGAATGTGGGAGGAAAGAGGATGGGACTGGCAAAGGGGAAGCCATCAGCTCAAGGCGTTTCTCGGGCTCACCAGAGGTCACTGGGCCCATTCCCGCAGGAGGGGAATTCGCAGACTCTCTCACTGGCGACACAGCGACAGGTGTGGTAACCAGCATTCCCATCGTTTTACCATCTGCAGATATGGGTGGCGGGACAACTGCTTCAGGCTTCTGGGCAGCGCTGTGCATCACACAGTGTAAGGCCGGCATGAAGGATATATGCTGAAACTTTGCATTCAAAGGATCTTCCGAAAGGCTCCCATTTTCATTATTCACTGAAGGGATCTGACCAGATGATTTGTTCATATTTGATGAACTGACAGCACTGTAGCCTGTAAACCTGGTTGTATTTTGATTCCCAGAGTCCTCAGAATTGCTGTCTGTATCTGTGGGGACAAAAGCATTTGTCAGTCAGAAAGATGAATTTCAAGCAAAAGAGAATCATGCCCTGGACTCATTTACCCATATAAACCCTATTGAGTTTGATGACATGAATGATAGTTATGTCTTCCCAAACTGTGACAACTTCGAGATTCTTTTCATTCATCCAAATTAAGCTAGGTCTACCTTCATGACTTGCCTATATCCACCTGCCCAACTAGCTACTGTGTCTTTGACTCGTGTATATCTGCAAATGTGAAGAGTGGGACACAGAGTGAATCAGGAATTTGCATCTGTCTAGAAGGATATTAACACAGCTTATTTAAATTTGGAAAGAGTGGCAAACTGTCAGTACAAAAAGATGAGGCTCCTGGACATGCCACACATAATTTCATAAAAACCCAGCCCCATTCATGTCAAAGTTTTCCACATGATTGTACTGTGGAAATTTCTCAAGAAAGCTATACCACTGAGGCTGAAAAATTATGACATACACACAGTAACCTAAAACTCAGTGGTATTTAAACAGTGCTAAAAGCCCTCAAACCACCCAGTCATGAAATCCACAAAGAAAAATGTATTCTGTGGCTAGTTCAGAAAACAAAGTATCTAATCAAACTGAAAAACTAACTAAAATAAATGCAAGAAAGAGATTACTCTAGGAATAAAGGCATTCATGCACACTCTCCATAAATACAACCTCTGTCTTTTTCTTCTTCACTATCAAAGCTTTCCCGCCCATCATGTCGTGGACTAGAAGGAGAACTATAACTTTCAGATGATGTTTCTCCACACGTATCATGACCAGATCCAGCGTCCAAATTCAGATCTAAAAATAAAAGTTGTCAGTTTTATTTTTGATCTCAGTGTATGGATGTGAGGTTATTTTGGTTTTCTCACATCTCACAAGAGTTGAGATTTTTGCCTGTTCCTACTTAATTACATCTGTCCCCTGTATTCCTATCACTTCCATTCCCAGCACTCAGGACTGGTCTCATCCCTAAATTTGTGATGAGTGAATCCTTGGTGTTAAAGAAGGCGATACTGAAAATTGATATTTATGCAAAGCAGTGAAAAGAATGATGATCCTGAATGATTCGTGTGGTGTTTATACCAGACTGTACTACAAAACTGATTTCCTCTGAATGGCAGTGCTCCTCAGTGACACCAGCACAGGCAGAGAGCTAAGTCAGCAGGACACAGCAAAACAATGAACCACTTCACAACTCACCCTTCTAGAACAGGCTTTAATCAAACTCTATCAACAAGCCCTGTCTAAAGAAAAAGAAGTGAGCTAAAAAAGTGGCAAATTGTTTTCTAAATTCTGAATGGATCACAGGACACTCGTTTGCTGGAAACCAGAAACCACCTTTCAGGGTGGGTAGCTAATATGGTTTGGCTTTCAAGTTCAGCCTCAGAGGGGAAGAAGAATGACAAATTCACCCTCTCTCAGAATCTATGACAGACACTAGCTAGAAACCCCAGCCCCCAAAACTTTGGTTAGCAAAACTTCAGGACAAAAATTAGAACAGTAATTATAATAACAATAACAATTTATAAATAAAAAAATTTTTCCTTTTTATTGCTGCTGGAAATTTAACAGGTTGGGATGGCTCATCAAAAAGCTGCCTTAAAGCTTCAATTCTTGAAATAATTTCCTGGATTAAACCCATAATTGCTTAAATTATTTTAACAAGTACTTTGAACATCTAATATAACCTGGAGCCTCAGTGTGAACCTGGGATGACTAAGAGCCAGAGTCCAAAGGGCTAGTCACAAAGTATCAGGTCTTAAAAATTACCATTGTAACCAACTGATGCTTCAGACAAGCTGAAAGAAAGTATGATGCAGTTAAGAATTACAGACTCAAAATAGGGCATTTCAAACCAAGCTTGGATATATAAACCTAGGCAGATTCAGACTGCTACATGAATTTTTTTCCTTAGACTATGTCTCCAATAAGTATATCAAAAGACATTTTGATGTTCATACGCGAGTTGAAAGCTCATCTCTGAGCAGGACTTCATGGCTTCCAGCCTCTGTGGGTTACAGCTTCTTTTAGAAACAGCCAACAGTTACCAGGAGGCAGTTTCACATCTGTGAGAGAGGTGGGTAGTAAGCAAACAGAACTCCCACAGAAAAGCACTCCCTACTAACTTCGCAGAATCAGAGAATCATCTAGGTTGGAAAAGACCTCTGAGATCACCAAGTCCAACCTATCCTAACACCACCTTATCAACTAAACCATGGCACCAAGTGCCACATATCCGGTCTTTTTTTAAACACCTCCAGGGATGGTGACTCCACCACTTCCCTGGGCAGCCCATTCCAATGCCCACTCACTCCTTCTGGGAAGAATTTTTTGTCTGAAGTCTAGCCTAAACTACCCCGGCACAGCTTAATTCTGTGTTCCTTTGTCCTGTTGCTGTTTGCCTGGCAGAAGAGACCAACCCCCAACCTGGCCACATCCTCCTTTGAGGTGGCTGTAGAGAGTGATAAGGCTCTCCCCTTACACACCACTGCATCACCTCCTAAAGACATAGTTCATAGAAGAGTGCACTTTGCCACAAAAACAGTAATCAATCAGAAAAGCATGCAGCAAAACTCTGCTGTACAGTATGCTTTCTGCTTAACGACCCTTTAACTATCACTTTCCAAAATTCTTCTAGTTTTGCTAAGTTTGTGAACAGTGAGTTCTTTAAGTTTGAGTGAAATGCTGTTTGTAGAAGGTAAAAACACCTGCCCATACATCACATCAATAATTCAGAATGGAATCCAGCTGAACTCTCCAAAGTAAGAAGCAGTGAGAAGAAAGAATGGAAGCTTAACCAAGACTGTATCACAAGTGGAAGCAACTGAAAGACAATGCACTTTAAAGAGTCCTTTCAATACTTATGCCAATTAGGTAGTGTAGAAAAAGGCAAACTCTTTGTCAACCTTCTGTCATGAGGACTACATATAAGAGAGGCAAGATCACAACTGATTGGGACTTTAGAAAACATCAAGATGGTGAAGTCAATGGGTAGTACAGACCTTCAGAAATTTATAATAAAGCTTGGAGACTCAGTTTACCAAAGGAACACAAATATAATTTTGTCTTACAACTGACTGATGTACACAACTCTTGGCCTAGACACTACGTTTAGGATTACCCTAATCTGAAAACGCTGCTAGGGCAGCATATGCACTTCTGTGTTGTAGCTCAGTGTCACTTGGTTTAAATGCTACAGTTCGTCAGTGGTTCACACCACAGGTTTTATAGAGGTTTCTTGTGGGCCATTACACAACAGATGAAGAAACTAGTATGCTGCAAAGAGAACACTAATGGCAAAATGCTCCATCTCCATACACTCAGACTGCTACATTTCATATGGAAGTAGACCAACAGTAGCTGTTGCTGCAACTACTCCACCCCATAAGCCAACTTATGCAGACTTCACTAGTATTTGGCCACCTATGCACAAAGAGACACACCCCAAGCAATTGCATACAGAAGACTGAGTCTAGTGTGTTTTATACACTAATTAGACTGCCAATATACTGACTTGCACCAGAACATTTTTCAGACTTGTGCTTTCCCCTTTACAGAAGACCTCAAATAAATCAGCTGCAAGTTCTGTTTCTTACTAAGAGCTTTGGAAAAAGCACCTTACCTTTTGCTGTCCCAGTACGGATGTGCTGTGATACTGCAACTCGAACTCCATTGCTCCTGTTAGTCAACCTGCAGTCAGTTTTCTTTGCTTTCTCCCTGCGTAAATAATTTCATGGCTTTTTTTTGCAAATGCACGAGCACAAATAATCATGGAATGCCATTGGAAACAAAGGCAGTGGCTCCAGGCCAGAAAAGTGTATTTAATAGATATAACAAGAAGTTTAAATAATAAACAATTAAATAGAGGTTGCTGGTGCAATATAATAGGAACTAAGCTGCAAGCAGTGGTAGTAACACTATGAATAAAGATCTATATAAGAAAAGACACCAAAAAGGAAATGGTGCAGCAGACAGTAAAGTCATTTTTGAAAGGTAATGTGTGTAATGCAGCCCTACACCAGTCCAGCATAATAGCATCTGGATACAGAGTAACAAAATGACAGACACTTGGAAGCAGGCAGAGCATTAGGAAAGGGTGGAAGTGCTTTCACTTCTCACAGTGCAGAGCTGTGTAGCCTGCAGAAGTTCTGAAGCCCTCTGATGTGCAAATTATCTTCAATAAGACATTTCAGCCAGTTATCACCCACTTCTTAAAGGTTGCCATCAACTCTTATTTGATTTTCAGTATATTCTGGACAGCTTTACACCTTTTAACTTTCAAATAAATATAAAGGGGAAAAGGCAATTTAGTATTGGTTAAGAACATACTTCCACTCCTTCACCTTTTTGTTAAATGCCAAGCCATATTTTGAGAAATTAACACATTCACTTAAATGCTATTTTTCAAGTTACTTCTTTACAGAATATAAAATAAGGATTTTTATGTAACCCAGCCTCACACTATGCCAGCTCTTGTTCCACCATAGCAAATGAAAGCACCTAATTGACTGCAGACTGTTTATCAGAGTGAATGCACTACACTTCATTTCTGGATTACCGGTTACATTGGAAACCTACTTTTCCAGCTGTGGCTTTCCTTTCTTCTTGCTTACTGTAGACAGATTTCGTTTTTCCACTGTGTGCTAGACAGAAAATACAAAGATGCCAGTCAAACAACAGAATTTGTGTTATGAAAGCCAAGAAAACACCCCTTCTAGACCAACAGGTCCACAAGTCCAAGATCAGTGTGTTTACAGGTACTATAACTGCTCAACCAACCACTTGTTCAGTGCATCTGACCCTGTAAAATAAAGCATCATGTCTTGTGTTTACGCCGCTATCAGTGAAACACTCAGCAAATCACTACTTGCAAATATGCCAGAGATAACAATCAAATTATTGTTTGCATGCTGTTCATCCTCCAGGGAATAAAACCAAATGTTTCATCACATACCTGCTAAAAAGGCCAAACACTAGGCTTAAGGAACTACAAAATTTGTTGATATTAATGGAATTATTTGATAGTTGGGGGTGGGAAGTACACATGACAAATTATTTCTACATAATGACAAGCAGGTACCTAGCCTTAAACTGGAGGTTTAAGCTGCTAAACTGAACTCTAGAATACAACATACAAGCATATAAGAAAAAACATAGGACCTACACAATTTTTAAAGTATGCTATTACTAGCTGTTATTATCAACTCATATTTGGCAAGGAAGCAAAATTTATGAAAACTCTGAAATAATCTCTGTCCAAATCACTGTATCTGGACTTCCTTTAAATAGCTTTTCCTCTGCTTCAGTAAATTAACTTTTTCCTTGCTTCAAGCTTGCAGTATTTCAAGCTTTGATGCAGCCTACCATTTATTGTTTAGAAGCCAACCTCAATTCATTACCCTGCTCTATGAAATAAGGAAACTATTTTTGTTTGGCTTGCTACTCCACACATAAGAATCAATAGCCAAATTCCAAACATAAATAAGAATAATATCAAGCAATTCTAACATTCTGGATTTTTCATATATAAGCACTGAGCAACCTTCCTTCCCCCAGTTTCAGTAGTAGATAACTTTATTTATAAATAATTATTCTTCTTACCTATATTCACAATGAGATTGAGCACTGAAGAGACACAAATCTCACAAAAACTGTATATACATCCAACTATTAACTTTTTTCAAAGATTAATACTTAAATCATGCAGGTAAGATAGGAAGAATATGCTTAACCTGTTGTACCTACTGTAGCATTAATACAGTTTAGTTACTAGTACAGTTTGTAGTTTGTTCCTTGCAATAACAGAAATTGCCCAAGCGTTCTGGAATCCTCTCTGATGACAATGCTACAGTAACAGGAAAGTGCCTGATTAGAAATTAACATTAGACTTTTCTGATTACTTATATTCTGCTGGGAAAATTTATTTACAAATTCATTAACAAAATATTCAGCTTTCTGGGACAGTGGTAAGAAATTATGAGGGGTTTTCTAACCAAGGGTAAAGCAGTAACAACTTCAACATTTATTTTGTACAATTTTAGGAGGGCTTTTCATCTTTTAAAGCTAAATCTCATAATGTGTAGTGGACAGTCTTCTCAAGTGTCTCAGAATATGGCTTGGAAGAAAAAACAGCAACACACCTGGTCAAGTAGGTTAGTACAGTGCTCTGGGTGCTGCTGGACAATACAGCTTTTCCTTCTCCAGTCCATTACCCCATTCTGCTCCGAGTGCTGTATGTTAAGGCTATCCAGTGAAGAACATTTTGCACTGCTAGTGCTGCTGAAAAGAAAAAAAAAGCCCCAAAAGTTATGCTGATGTGAACAAACCTGCAGGCTTTTCTTACCAACACACATTTCGCATCATGTTGGGAAATTTTGCTTTCAGAAATCCCTAAGAATTTTCAAGAGATTTAAAAGATGTAAATTACAGCAGTTCTTGTGCTCTAAAGTTGTACTCATGGTCTGACCATCATTGGAGTTCCTTTTTTAATTTAACTACTATAATTTGATGTAAAATTCAGAACAACAGAATTTGTAGAAAACAGTAATTGAGGGAAGAGTTTCCTTGGATGTTTCTATACACAAAAACTTTGCTATTTTCATATCAGACATGTGGAAATTTTCCAGATAAAAATGCATTCTGAATTAATCTTCTTTCTTCCTTATCATTAATGACAAGACTGGAATTACTTTGTAATCTCTATTTCAGAATTCATGAGATATTTAAGAAAAGGAGCACACAATTACTACAGATCGAACTGCAGCTGTGTTTGTTTCAATTTCAAAATAGTCATCTTGCTTTGCATTTTTACCTTCAGGAATGCTAGTTTTGAATAGTGCTGGAAGAGGGGAGTTGCACTTGGCATTTACTTTGGACTTTTTAATGATTTCCACTGAAGCTTTGTTTTACAGCAGCCGGTCAGAAGCAATATTTAACTAGGTCTGAGACCATGGTCAACAAAAGCTGCTGGAAAAACAGTCAGGGTTCTGACAGAGTCAGTAGGCACGAAGACCTGTAACATTTTCATGTTACATACAAAATCATGCCTTACTGCTGGCTGGATGCAAAAGAAAAAAAGAGTTGACACTTGAAAATTCTTATCTAAATACTTATGCTGATAATTGAAAGTGCCTTTTAATTCGGGGCTGTTGGCAAGCTGCTTAATGAAGGTTACTGCAATATGAAATGTTACTCAGTTGCCATGATGGCAGAAATCCAGCTTACTTGAAAGCACAAGACATGCTGAAGTTCCAGTAGCTACTCATCAAATACCTCTGCAACTAAGGACTCAAACTACTTAAAAGATACACAACAGAATATAAAAAAAAAAAAAAGAAAATTGTAAGAACCCATGGTGGTCCCAAAAGACAGACATAAGCCCGTGATTGCAAAGATAGAAGCACGGTCATTTTAGAAACTTCTGCCAAGTGGAGGTAAATGATTTCATTGCCAAATTTGCAGTTGTTTCATGGAAACTTTGATACTACTGAAGTTTTTATTTTGCATGTGTGATCTCATTCCTACCAGTAAATTTTTGGACTTTGCAAGAGTAAGACTGCAATACTGAATGAAAACAAGAGGTAGACAGATGCTCAATGTACCAATGCTATTTCAGATGAACTGCTTGTGACTCTAAACAGCTTTGTGCATATTTAAAACCGAAAAATTTTATTCAGTGCCATTTCTTTACAACCCCTAAACCAGAGGCACAGATTTTAGGGAGACAGACACATAAAGCAAACAGGAGAGGACTAATAGACCTCCAGCAGTCAAGAAGTAAAAATATTTCCCCCTCTTAGATAAACAGAAAATGATAGTTAACTAAAGGAGTTTCCTTCACAGAACTTTATAGAAAGGTCTGTCCCTCTCTTTCCTACCTGAAAGACAGATCCTAAACTACAGACAGCCTTAGTGCAAATCACTATACAATGAATAAGAAAAAGATAATTTCTTTATGAATAACTATAAACCACTAAATTTGGATCCTGCTCTGATGACTTTGTAGTAGGCTGTATATCCACCAGTCTAGTCACAGATTTTGTCAAGATGATACCTTCTTCTTGAGGAAATGTAAGTTGAAAGTAGGACAGTTAAACAAAACAGATACAAACCACTAAGTTGTCTTGTGGTGAGTTCACAAGAATTTTGTCTGTTACTGTGGACCTTAACCAACACATGTTCTGTGCTATGTTTATATCCTAATGATTGGAATTCCAGGTAGATTTTCATCACAAGCTAAATACCTTTCACAGATAAATCAACACTGAACAAAACTGTAAATCACAATAAATTCTGTATCAATTTCTTTCCCTTAATTTAGTTGAATTATTGCACAACTATGTGCAAACATATCCAAAGTTTTTGATCAAAATACATTAATGAGTGAATTCACATTAGGTACTTCAGGGATCTGAAACATATATAAACTATTTTAATATGGTTAAGAACTGCTTCTACTTACAATGGACACAAACCAGCAAGGTATGCATGCTTTGCCACTAACCTAGGGCAAGAATGGACTACCTTCTCCTGTAAGGTCCTCTTTGAGGTTACTTAAGCTTCAAATCAACAGCACTGGAAATTTTCAGTATAAGCACAGGGGTGTGTGCACATAGGAAAAATACATGCCATACAGAGTTATGCTAGTCATCTTATTAACACAAATCAAAGCATCAATTCAAATAGTGAAGATGCACAAAATTTGACAAAGTAGAGATATCCAAATGACCTAGACCTACAGATTAAGAAATAGGATCTTCTGAACTATTTTTCTAACAGAAATTAAGTTAATAACAACCTCCCAAATAATAAAAATAAGACCAGAACACTCCACACAAACAAAAACCCCACAAACAAGCTTCAATCTAGAAGGACATATACTCTCAAAACACTAACAAATAGAAGTTCAGACATGTAACGTGGTCACATTACATCCTAGTACCTACTTGGCAACAGGACTTTTTCCATTATGTTTCTTGTGAACTGCTGTGTGTTGCATTACATCTGGAAAAAAAAACCAAAGCATAATTTCAACAGCAATTCCATTTCATCTTTTAAATCAATCCAGCAAATTCATTTTTCCATCACTACCAGGCACACAGCAGAAGACATCTTCATTAAACAGGCCAGGCTTAATTTACAGTGCCGCAACTAGCAGGCGTTGGATAGAAGACAAATCAGTTTGTACAGATGATATAAACAAGACTCTTTACCTTCCATTTCACAGAAGAATGAAACAAAAAGAGAGGAACTATGACAATGTTAATGTTTGCTCACCTCTGTATTTAATTCTAAGCACTGAATGCATGACTGAGTATCACCCAGTATGAAAGAATGGAGAGAGAAGAAAGGAATGAGTCACCAAAAAATACAACACTTTGTAATTTCTTCTGAACTGCTGAAATTAATCTCAATAGTATGTCACACATTCTGAATAGCGAACGAAGACAAGGCCTACACTAAAGTACTGCATTCAGAACCTCAAAATTCACTATGCAAGTAACGCTTTACAAACTACAACTGACAGAAAGAGATAAAGCCTCAAGGCCAGGCAGGGTGAGGCTCCAAGCAACCCAGTATAGTGGAAGGTTCCCTGCCTGTGGCAGATGGTTTCGAACTTTGAGGTTGCTTCTAACCCAAACCATTCTAAGAGTCTGTGAAGAAAAACTAAGGACTTTAGAAACACAGTCTACCCGTTTCTTTAAGGCAACTGTTAAATTTTAACAAAAGCAACTTTCCTTAATTCCAACTACTGATGATCTTAGTATTCTTAGTAACTATGATTTCCCCCGAACTCTTCTCAATGCTACACATAAGTCCAAATTATGTTTTAAAAATTTGAGAAAAAAAAATCATTATTTCTAAACTTTTGGTAAACACTTCACTAAAATGGCACAAAAGGTGTTCTGAAATGAATTTGTACTTTCACCAGGTGAAGAGATTTATGTATTTTTAAGAACAGTATATAAAAGACTAATTGAGCAAATATATTGTAAATTTACTTGGTGTGTCCTCAACTCTTAAGAACATGGCAATGATTATTTCATTAAAAAAAGCTGTTCACACTGCATATGTAGAGTACTGAATGCAGAGAAGTTCAACAGCAAACTTCTTATTAGTTATTAATGTGAAAGAGAATAAGAGTGCTGTCACTATGTGAAAGCCAGTCTAAGTGTTCAGTGGTCTGTGTTCATTCATCAGTCTCCTTTCCCATTCTTTCCACCTACCAGAAGATTATACTTGTTCCCCTCCAAAAACAATGCAAAACCAGATTGCTATTCCTTTCACAATGAAACTACTGACCAGCCACCAGACTGCTGCTTCCACATGTGAACTGTTTTTGAGGCATTTGAAAAACACCAGCTTTCAGACTGTAATCAATACTCACAACAGTCCAAAACTTATTAACAGTCCAGAGTATCAAGGCGGCATAGGTTAAGAATAAGAAGGGGAAAACTTGAACATCCTTTCTGAGTAAAACTAAAAGCTAAACAAATTGGCATATTTAATGTAAAACGGTCTGCAACCCTTGAAATATTGCACTTAACTCTGAACCCTGAAGAATAAACAGGTAAAGATATGGAAGTCTATAAATAGTCTTGGCTCAAGTAAATTGTAAAGTATATATTCCTAGTTTTTCAACATAGCTGTGAACTTCTGCCTTCGAGCTGTCTTATGAATGCTGCCACTTCTTGAGTTATAGAACAACCTCTTAAGGAAACTACTGAAAGTACACAAAAACTCTTCATTTGCATAGCAGATTTCATTCAAATTTTGTACCACTTTATACCAATGAAGCAATCAGTCAAGATTTCCAGAACTGGGTGTGGTAAAATATCTCAAAGAACCACCTTTGAGAACACAACTACCTTCCTCCTGACTTGAAGCTTCTGAACTGTCCTCCTTGAAGTGTTCTGCTGTCTTAACCGTCTTCAAAGAGGGTTGTAAGTTACCTGCAGAGAATAAAGTTCATGTAGTAACTTTATAGATCTTGAACAACTGGACAGTTCCTGAATGCTTGCACTGAACTGGAAGCTAAGGAAATGGAAGACTGAACTTACAGGTTTGCATGTGGCAGCAATTTGAACATTGCCTCCTTCAAAGCAGGCCATCTCCAAGAGTAAAGGCTCTTAAGAGATACTTTTATTTTGAAGAAAATAGTGTCAAAAATTATTTTAAAGCTATGGTACAATTTCAAAATGTTGTGATTGTGATAATTATTACAGATATTCCTACTATGCGGCACTTCAGATTTTTCTTTATAATCGTTTTGTGTTACAACAGGAAATGGGAGGAGACAAATGATAGTTACTAGCATTCTTCTGCAACAAATTACACTCCTCCACTATCAAATCATTCATTTGTCAAAAGAGACCTAATTTGGGCTAAAGTCTTCTAGTGCCGTTAGCACAGTCTTCACACACCAGTTTTGCCTTTTTATGCCAGACAGGATGAAAAATAAGTAGGAATAATATTAACAGTTTTGTTGCAAAAATACCACTGCCATGCTCTGAAAAAGGACTAGATTTGTTAAAGAACCTAACTCTAAGAGTCTACTCCTCCCCTCTCAAAAAGTTCCAAGTTAGTGCAGGTAAAATCATCTGAAATCTGTTGCTTAGGAGCTTGAAACACTAATAAAAAGATGCTTCTGAATATCATCTGCATTGAAGATACTAAATCCCCAGATTCACGTTAGAATCAAAAGTCTACTCCAATCTGGAAAATTGTCTAAACAACTGAATTTATGAACCAAGAGGGACTTAATTGATTTCCTCTTTAATGGGACCATAGCGGCATAATTAATCTTACTCAATATTCAGTGTGAGATCCCAACTATTATTTAAGGTATAAAGACCTTTCACCAAACATAGACTTTACTTCCATATAGGTTTTGTTAAATAACTTTGTATTTCTGTGAAAAGATATTTTTATCCCTGACTCTATATAGTGACTGAAAACCAATTTAAGTCACAAATGCTTTCTATCAATTAATTCTGCATGTTCTATTTGAGAAATAGATGAGATTTTTCTTAAATATATTCTTCCTTTCCCAACACTGTCACCACATGGAAAACATGCCACTACAGACTAACTTGCAATAACAAGCAGCAGGATTACAGGAATCCCAAACAGGAAACCTAGAGAAACACAGAAACCAACAATAAAAATCCCCTCACAGGCTACTTAACTGGGGTGATTTTGGCCACAGGTAGGGTGAGTACTTTTGTCTTAATACAGCTTCCATTAGCCTGCACCACAGGAAATGTGACTGTGAACTACACTGGACGAGTCATCCAGTCCCCCTTCTCAGAAGAACAACAACTATGCTTAAATTCATCATAATAATTCTCTTCACCAAATGTTTTCTTAATATCTAACTCAATGTCAGGGCCTGAATCATGCCAATGGGCTTTGCAACTCTTCCCTGCTCTCCCAAGGGCTTCACCTGCCCACAGTGAAGATCCAATCAGGTACACTGCAGTTTGGAAAGTCGGGGTGTGACTGCTGGGAAAAGAACTGGCAGATGCCTCACCCAGGCCCTCCATCCTTTGGCTCGGGAGCCGCATTTGAGCTCAGGCCCTTGCCTGGGGTGCACAGCACACACCTGTGCCTGGACATGTACCTTGCTCATCCTCTTCTTAACCCCGACCTACTGACTTGTTTTTCTTCTTTGACTTCAGACCTGCCTCACTACTCTGGACTTATTTGCTAATCACCAAGTTCTTGCCTGCCCCTGGTCCTAATCTTCCTCATAAGAAGTTAAGCCTAGTGCTTTCTGTCTTATCCATCAGACAGAACAGCTCATCCTCTTTACATTATGACTGTTTGGTATTTGAAGACTTAAATCATCTTCCATTTGAGTCTTTCCTCCTCTCTGCTAAACAATTAAGTTCCTCATACTGTCAGACATTCTACATCTGACAAATCCTCATGAACTTTCACGTACCAAATTATTTATTATTATAAAAATTATCTCACATTCGTGATCACTTTGTAATCTATAAGACTTCCGATTGAATTGACATTTGTCTATTCTACCCTTCCAATCTACCCACCCTGTAGATTATTTCTGTCCAGTCAACTCTGTCTTGCTTGAACTTGGCACTGGTTCTTTTTTGAAACCATTTCAAATTATCACCATGTACAACAATGCATTTGCAAGTCCTTCCCAATGAGATATAGGCTATAGTCTAAAATATGCACGCCCTGTCCAGTGTGCCTGTCATTAACATGAATCTTTCTGGACTTTGGAAACTTCTTCCTCCCCATGCAGCCTTTCAGTACAACAGAGGTGTCAATTTTTACAGAAGTAAATTCCAGCCAGTTCCACAATCACCCTGATTGTTATTAGTGTAACATTTTCACAAAACTGCCATGTAAGAATGTACTAAGCGTTACTAAAAAATGTTACAAAGTGACCTACAGCTTCTACCCTAGCCACAGTGCTTCTGTCTCATCATGGAAAGAATACATGTCACTGATCACACACATATTTTCAAACTAAAGGCAGCTGTCATTCCTGTATTTTTTTTCCGAAAGAATATGAGCAGTTTGTTTGGAGCCTCCAATCTATTCAATTTCTTACTAAGATCTTTGGCAACTTCTGAGGCAGTGGCCTCACAGCCAGTGCCTCAACTGTCATGGTGTATAACATGCACTGAAAGAAAAAAAGGTTCAGTGGAAACAAAGATCACATCCTAATGCACCCATACAGAGAACCCAAGCTTTGGTTGCACAAACAACTGTAATACACAAGTTGGTTAAGAGGGCCAAAGAAACCTCTGCAATGCAAATGCCAGAACACAATTCTGTATGTTCTGAAATTAGGGCCATCCCATCATTTATGTACTCCAAACAAATTTTAGTTTAAGTATTAAAATAGATATTTAATCTACAAAAGAAAGCAAACAAAAAACAGATGTGATTTTTTGGGTCAGTTCAAACTTTTTGTTCCAAAATTTACCATTTCGTGAAAGGAAGAAGGGATGGAAGGGAGGGAAAGGAGGAAAGGAGGGAAGGGAGGGAGGG
>VZTZ01029902.1:24057-49556 GCA_013400955.1 Drymodes brunneopygia | reverse complement strand
AAAACCCCTGGAATGGAGAGGGATTTGCTGTGGAATTGGTGCCTGCCCTGTGCAATCAGAGCACTTTCCCCACGTGCTCTCCCCATCTCCTCCTGCTTTAAAAACATTGATTTTATTTGCATTTTTGGTCACCTATTCTTGACCAGTTTAAAAAGTGCTCTGCCCCTCCCTCAGGGATTTATTTATTAATATTATAAATATATATATATAAATATATTTATAAATAAATTATTTATTTACACTCAGCTGCTGGTCTTTAACTTCCTTACCCTGAATGTTGCTGTTTATCCTTGGAAAAGTAGAACTTGCTTTTGTTGTGTTTACATCCAGAGCTAAAATTCCTGGTTTTTTCCTGTTTTAAATACATAAACTTAAAATTATCGGAATTAACTTGGCAGGGAGCTGCCAGCTCCCCCATCCTTGGGTCTGGCAGAGGTTTCCCCCTTTGGCTCCGCATCCCAGGGCGGCGGAGCCTTTCCAGGAGCAGGAATTCCCGCGTGCTTTGTTCCTGCAGAATAGAATTCCTTGCCTTTGTTTTTGTTCCCTTTTATCCTTTTTTCCCCCACTCTTAGCGCTCTCCCATCCCTCTCAGAGCCCGGGAGGAATATCGGGATATTGGACAGGTCCTTCAAATTTCCTGGGAATGCCCCCCTCTCCCCGCAGGGCAGGACCAGAGTCCGGCTGTCAAAATAACCCCGAGCCAATGAGCGCGGCTTGGGTGGAGCCACGGCGGTGCGGGCTAAACTAATTCTCAATGAAAGCCTCGCCTAAACCCCCCGAGCGGAGCGGGGCGGGCAGGCTGCGCCTTTCCCGGAGCCCATTCCTGCAAACCCGCCGCTTTTCCCTGCCATCCGCTGCTTTTCCCGGCGGCGGAGGGCGGGAGATGCTGGAGCGGAGGGTGATGAATTTTTCATGAGCGCGGCCACAACAACAACAACACCAACACCGGGAGCATCTTCCCAGGGAAAGCCGGGCACAGCCGGGGCTTTGTGGCAGCGCTGCCGGATCCTCCTGCCGTGGATTTGCCTGGTGAACGATCGGGGGCATCTCCGCCTTGCCGGCTCCTCCGGGGATGTTTTCCCGTGGCCGCCCCTGAGCGCTCGCAGCTCGCCCAGCGCCGCGGCGATGACGGCCAGGGAGCCTCGCCGGGAGCTCGCCACTCCCGAGGCCGAGATTTACATCAAGACTTTCAAGGAGCAGATGCACCTGGAGCTGGAGCTGCCCAAGCTGCCCGGGAACAGACCCACGTCGCCAAAGATTTCTCCTCGCAGCTCGCCCAGGAACTCGCCGTGCTTCTTCAGAAAGTTGCTGGTGAATAAAAGCATCCGCCAGCGCCGTCGCTTCACCGTGGCACACACATGGTAAGCTCCGCCGGGTTTGAAACCGCGTTTAGGCTGGGTTTAACACCAGCGGAGCTGTGGTTTGGAGTGGGGAGAAGGAGCGCGGGTCGGCCCCGGGTTCCATGGAGCGGGAAGGCAGCCGGGGGGTGTTGGATGCGGAGCCGCCGCCGCCGTTGTCGCTCCGCCGCTGTTCCCCGGGAGAAATCCAGCCCTTTATTCCCGGGAACAAAGGCAGCAGCCGGCAACTTTCCCAGGCGCCGTGAGCCTGGGTGGGAGAGCCGGCAGGTCACTGCAGGGCCCGGGGATTGATTTCAGAGCCCAGCAGGTTCATTTCAGAACCGATGGAATCATTTCCGAACTCGTGAATTCGCTTCAGAGCCCAGGAATTAATTCCAGAGCCCAGCAGTTCATCTCAGAGCCCACGAGTTCATTGTGGAACACATTTCAGGACCCATGAATTCATTTCGGGACCTGTGAATTCCTTGCAGAGCCCAGGAGTTCATTTCAGAACCCATCAATTCATTCCAGGACTCATTTCAGAGCCCATCAATTCATTTCAGGACTTGTGAATTCCTTTCAGAGCCCAGGAATTCATTTCAGAGCCTCTGAATTCATTTCAGGACCCATGAATTCATTTTAGATCCCATGAATTCATTTCAGGACTTGTGAATTCCTTTCAGAGCCCAGGAATTCATTTCAGAGCCTCTGAATTCATTTCAGGACCCATGAATTCAATCCAGGACTCCTTTCTGAGCCCATGAATTCATCTCAGAACACATTTCCAGAGCTCATCAATTCATTTCAGAGCCCAGGACTTCATTGCAGAGCCCATAAATTCATTTCAGGACTCATTTATGAGCTCATGAATTCATTGCAGAGCCCATCAATTCATTTCAGGACTTGTGAATTCCTTTCAGAGCCCAGGAATTCATTTCAGAGCCTCTGAATTCATTTCAGGACCCATGAATTCATTCCAGGACTCATTTCTGAGCCCATGAATTCATCTCAGAACACATCTCAGGACCCATGAATTCATTTCAGGACACATCTCAGAGCCTGTGAATTCATCTCAGAGCCCAGAAATTCATCTCAGGGCTCATGAATTAATCTCAGAACTCATTTCAGAGCTCATTAATTAATCTCAGAGCTCATGAATTCATCTCAGAGCTCATGAATTCATCTGAGAGCCTTCAGGACCCGTTTTTTCCTTCACTGTCTCAGCTCGGGGTGATTGGATCAGGGCACTCCCGGAGTTCAATCCTGGAAAAGGCTTTCAGACACTTTGTTCTGGCTACAAATCTCCCTCCTTTCTGCCTTTTTTTCCAAGGAATTCCTGCCTGAGAGGCTTCTTTTCCCTCCCCACAAATTCCTAACCCCAGACACTGAGTTTGGGTGCTGTTACAGCTGATTGGGGCTGCCCCCCAGGGTCACTTATCCTGCTTAAACCATAAACAGCCATCAAAAGCTAAAATAAAACCCAGGGAAATCCATGAGGATCTCACTGGCTCGTTCCCTAAATTCCCTCTGGATGTGCCTTGCACGATCCACCTTTTAAATCCCAAAACATGCACCAGCTGAGCGTGGGAATTGAACCAGAAAACTTGGAGTAATGGGAATTTTTTAATCCCTCCTCACACAGCCGTGTATCCATTACTTTCCCTTTCCTTCTGGAATCATGCAGATTCCCTGATTTATTTTTTTGTTTGTTTGTTTTTATTTAAATTAAAATCCAAGCACTAATAACAAGCTCGAGCTGGTGATGAGCTGCAGCAGTTCCCAGAGTGTTCTTGGGGATTTTAATTGCTTGGAGTCGTTGGTGTTTGGGGTTATTCACGTTAATTCCCTGCAACATCTGTCATGGAGCTCATCTGATCTCCCCCAGCCCATCCAGAGAAATGAGGGAAGGATTTTCCAGCTGGGAATTAGGGGAGCAGGATGGGACCAGCCTCAGCATCTGCATTGTTTGGTGAAAATAAGAATTCAAATATTTCATTCGTAGATGGAACTTGGATCAACTTGTTAAGGAGTTGGGACCCCTCTAAATGGAATAAAGGGAAGGTTCTCAGCTCAGTTTTGAGAAGTTTTTAGTATCAGGTGATTTGGAGCTGTTTGAAGCTTGGATGAGAAAGAAGTAAATGTCAAAATTAAGAAAATCACCCTTGAAAATGTTCTGAGGGTGTTTGAGGGTGAGCAAATTCTCAACACAAACCACCAGCAAAGCCTTCTCAGTTTAAATCCAGGTTAAATCCAGGATTTCCCTGGAGTGCCTGGAGGGTGTTCCAGGTGTGCTGGGGAATTTTGGGATGGGGATGAAGGGCCCGGGGCAGCCTCACCTGTGCCCAGCCAGTGCCACTGAGGTGAGGTGCCCTTTGTGAGAGCTGGGAAATGCCAGGCACCGGGCAGGGCACAGGCAGGGAATGAGCCAGGCTGGATTTTATGGGATCTGTCACCTCTACAGCCTCCTAACCAGGGAACTTCCTGGCTCTGGGGGGATAAATCAACTTTTTCAGCACTTTGGGGGTGGTAATTCAGAATTTTCGCCACTTTTGGGGTGGTAATTCAGATTTTTCACCATTTTTGGGGTGGTAATTCAGCATTGTCACCACTTTTGGGGGTGAATATTCAGCATTTTCACCACTTTTGGGGGTGGTAATACAGCATTTTCCACCACTTTAGGGATGGTAATTCAGCATTTTCGCCACTTTTGGGGGTGGTAATACAGCATTTTCCACCACTTTAGGGATGGTAATTCAGCATTTTCGCCACTTTTGGGGGTGGTAATACAGCATTTTCCACCACTTTAGGGATGGTAATTCAGCATTTTCGCCACTTTTGGGGGTGGTAATACAGCATTTTCCACCACTTTAGGGATGGTAATTCAGCATTTTCGCCACTTTTGGGGGTGGTAATACAGCATTTTCCACCACTTTAGGGATGGTAATTCAGCATTTTCGCCACTTTTGGGGGTGGTAATACAGCATTTTCCACCACTTTAGGGATGGTAATTCAGCATTTTCCACCGCTTTGGAGGTGGTAATTCAGGATTTTCTGCCTCTTTTGGGGTGGTAATTCAGAATTTTCACCATTTTTGCGGATGGTAATTCAGCATTTCCGCCACTTTTGGGGTGGTAATTCAGAATTTTCACCACTTTTGGGGTAGTAATTCATCATTTTTCACCCCGTTTGGGGTTGTAAATCAGCATTTTTACCCCATTGATTCCTCTTTAAGGAATTTTCAGCTCCTTTCTCTCGTTTTTATTTTCCTGCCTTCCCTCCCTCCTCTTTCCCTCGTCAATAATGGCCTTTCCCAGGCCTTTTCCTGCTTTTCTGACAGTTCCTGGCAATTCCCTCCTCCTGCTGGTGCAATCCGTGTCACCACGGGCTGCTCCCAAATCCAGACCTTTCCCAGGGAAAAAAAAAAAAAAAACCCAAGGAAAGCAAATATTGAGGGTATTTTTAAGAATCAGGCCATGATCCAAGTATTTCCATGATCCAAGTGCTTCTTTCCCTCTGGGAAAGGCCCTTCCCACTGGCCACCATCCAAATGTCCCCAACTGTGACCTCCAAACCTGGGCCAACCTCGTCCCTGCCTGCTCCAAACCCTGATCCCATCTCCAAATGCCTCATTCCCAAAAAAGAGCAGCACAAATCCTCTGGAACTTTGGGATTTTTCCTCCACCAGAATCGGTCCTGTCTCGCTTCTGGCAGTTTTGCATCAGAGATCCCAAAATTCCGTGTGCTCCTTCTTCCTTTGATCATTTCCGTCGTATCCCTTGGGGCGTTTTGGGGGGATTTTGTGGGGAAAAAGGGGCTGTGGGAATTCTGGAGATGGTCCTGAGCTCTTCCTCCTTCCAGCAAATCCCATTCCCCATCCCACACTCTGCTCTCCCTCACCCCCATCCATACCTTGAGGGTTCCAAAGGAATAGATTTTAAAATATCTACAATTTCTATACCCCTTCCATCTTATTTTTGCCAAGCAGTGACTTTAAATCATCCCTTTTACCCCCATAGCAATGTCTTGGATGATCCCAAAATTCCCAAAATTCAGTTTTCCACTGAAGTTTCTAACACAGATTCCTTTGTTTTGCTGGATTTATCCTCAAAATGATAAATAATTCCTCAAGGCCAGGTTGGAAAGGGCTTGGAGCAACCTGGGATAGTGGGAGTGTGAATGGGATGAGATTTAAGGTCCCTTTGAACCCAGAATATCCTGAAATTCCGTAAATATTTCTCCAACCTAAATAATTTATTCAGGTTTTATTTATTCAGGCTATACTGACCTTTTAAGGAAGGGATTTCTACAATAGGATGTTGATTGTCTTTTCTTAATTAAGATTTTCGTGGATTTTTCCCAAATTAATTCACATTTAGTTTCATTAATTTAATAATTACCTGCTACCTCCTTGATGAAGAAAACACAGGACAGAACAGAAATTAAACATTAGGAAACTTTGCTCTGCTTTTTCTCTTGTTTATCCCTAAAACTCAGCCAGGAATTTGCTCTTTAAAACACAATTTTAAATATAAATTATTTTATTTTATATCCTTATTTTTTTTTTGGGAAAACATTCTCTGTTTTCATGGCACAACAATCTCCCGGGGTGGAATTCAGGGAGTTAAATAAGGTGGCACAATCCAGTTGGAATTTTTTCCAAGCCTGGTGAGTAACAACAGAGCTCTGGAATTCCTGGGAGCTGCAAAATTTCACGGAGGCAAAGGAAAATCATCAAATTCTTGTGTTGGGTTTTGCTCTATGATCGTGGATCCAAATATGAAGGAATTCCATGGGATGGTGCTTCAGGAAGATGGAATTTTGGAGAGTATTTACTTGGAATTGCTGAGGAGAACAGGAATTGATGAGATCCATGAGTTTCTCTGGTGGTTTGATGGTGGTGGAGCAGCTCAGGTGCTGCTGGTGGGGTCTTGGAATGGACAAGATCCATAAATTTCTGCAGTGGAAGAGAAGGAACTCAGGTGCTCCTGGTGGAATCAATCCATGAATTTCTCTGGTGGGATGGAGGAGCTCAGGCGCTCCTGGTGGCTCCCTGGAATTCATAAATCCATGAATTTCTCTGGTGGTTTGATGGTGGTGGAGGAGCTCAGATGTTTGTGGTGGAATGGATAAAATCCATGAATTTCTCTGGTGGTTTAGGGGTGATGGAGGAGCTCAGGTTCTTCTGGTGGAATTGATAAAATCCATGAATTTCTCCAGTGGTTTGGTGGTGGTGGAGGAGCTCAGGTGCTTCTGGTGGAATTGATAAAATCCATGAATTTCTCTGGTGGTTTGGTGCTGGTGGAATTGAGAAGATCCATGAGTTTCCCTGGTGGTTTGGTGATGGTGCAGGAGCTCAGGTGCTCCTGGTGGCTCCCAGGAATTGATAAGATCCATAAATTTCTGTGGTGGTTTGGTGATGGTGGAGGAGCTCAGCTGCTCCTGGTGGAATCAATCCATGAATTCCTTTGGTGATGGAGGAGGAGCTCAGCTGCTCCTGGTGGAATCAGTCCATGAATTTCTCCAGTGGTGGTGGAGGAGCTCAGCTGCTCCTGGTGGAATCAATCCATGAATTTCTTTGGTGAAGGTGGAGGATCTCAGGTGCTCCTGGTGGCTCCCTGTGCCACCCCCTGCGTGTCCCTCTCTGCTGAGGTGGCCCTGCCTGGTACTGCCATCCCAAATCCAAGCTTCTCCCAGGACCTGACCTGGAGGAGCTGCTTCCTGCTTTGAGACAACCCCAATGTCTGTCACTGGTGCTGGGTGATCTCAGAGGTCTTTTCCAAGCTCGGAAATTCCGGGATTTTTCGGGCTGTGCTGTTGGAGCCGTTTCCATTCCTGTCCATATTTAGCAGGATGCATTCCCACATCCCAGTGCTGGAAACACCCTTGGCTGGGCTCTGCTGAGCTGCTCTGCTCGTGTTTCTCACCCTCTGCTGATGCGATTTCCAGCTCCTTTCCCCACTTTGGGAAACACCAGGATGATTCCCGTGTTTCCCGCGGTTCCTCTCGCAGGCTGGGGCTGGGATTGGGCTCCGTGCTGCTCATTCTCCACTGAAAATTCCAGGAGAAACAAACTGAGGGGAAGGATGGGGGGGAAAAGCAGAAGGTTCCTCCCTTTTTCTCAGCTGAGCGTGTTCTCCCATCTGTCCCCGTCTCCGAGGAGAATTCCTCGGGGGAGGGATTGCGAAGGACACGGAGGGGAGAGAGAGGGAGACAGGAACCAACCCCCACAGCAAACACAGAACCAGCTGTGCCATCCCTGCATCTGCTCCCTCCGGGGAAAATTGGCTCCCAGCCCTGCCTGGATCCATGGCAAACGGAAAGGAGCAACTTCCTTCATCCCCCGGCCGCATATGTGGGGAAAGATGGTGTTAAAATAGTGCCCAGCTGTTCCAAATCCCAGCAAAACACAACAGATCCTGGCATTAATAATTGGGGTTTGATGGATTCAGCCGTTCCTGGGAAGGGCAGAGAGGAAGGGAGAAGATTCCTTCTCAGAGAAATGATTTCTGGAGTTTGAACACCTTTAAATAGGTTTGAACACCTTTAAATAGGTTTGAATACCTTTGAATCAGTTTTAATCCCCTTTAAATAAGTTTTTCAATGTTTGCAGTGTCCCAATCCCTGAGGAACGAACATTCCCAGAGGATCAGGGGTGGCTGAGGCCGACCTGGAGAATCCCAGCCCTTCAAATGAAATTTCCTGCGGTGAAATGTTTCCTCCGGGAGCTTTTCCTGCCGGATTTGGCTTTGTTGGAAGTGTTGCTGTGTGAAACTTCCCCGGTGGCAGCGTCCCCACGTCGGGGCTGTGTTTTTTGGGATGAACACACTTCCCACGTCCGGGCTGTGTTTTTTGGGATGCACACACTTCCCACGTCTGGGCTGTGTTTTTTGGGATGCGCTCTCAGCTCCTGGCGGGCTCCGCTCGGGTGCCAGGACAGACTGTGGCAGACACTTTGCTGCTTTGTCATCATTCAGGCACTGGGGGTTGGCTTCACTGCACATCTCCACAGTCCCTGATCCTTTTTTTGAGGTTTTTTTTTAGTCTTTTTCAGCTTTTTTTGGTTCTGAATACTCCCAGGGTTTCGCTTGTGTTGTCCAGTGTCGTCTCAGGGGTTCCGCAGGGATCAGGGGATTGTGGAATCACAAACCCAGAATGGTTTGGGATGGAAGGGAGCTTAAAAATCATGGGCAGGGACATTTCCACCATCCCAGCTTGCTCCAGGCCATCTCCACCACTGCCCTGGGCAGCTTTTTCCAATGGATCATGGCCCTTTCCATGAAAAAATTACCTGGAAATCCAACCTGAACATCCACTGGTACAACTTGGGGCCGTTCCCTCTCCTCCTGTCCCTGTTCCCTGGGAGCAGATCCCAAATCCCCCCTGAGCCCCCTCCTGTCAGGGACTTGTGCAGAGCCACAAGGTCCCCCCTGAGCCTCCTTTGCTCCTCCTTTTTTTTTTCCCTAGGATTTTCTGTATATCCCGAAAATGTTTCGTGCTGCAGCTCCATTTCCTGAAGCTTTGACGAACCCCGCAGGTAAAAACTGCAGAATGATGGAAAACTTCATTAAGTGAAGGTTTCCTTCCCTAACAACAACAGAAAAGCAGCTTTTCTGTGTTATTGGATTCGTTATTCCTCAGCTAATTGGAGGAGCTGAGCCCGGTGTATTTTGGAGCTCATCCCACAAAAACGAGGTTTAAGGGAACTCAGCAGCGCTCATAGACATCCAGGCCTTGTAGGTTCAAGGGAATTTTCAGATTTCTGTCGCTTAAAACATCATAGGAAAGTGAAATTATGCTTTAATAATTAATTATTAATTGGAGTTGTTAATGCAGCAAACCTTGGGAACGTGGAAAACACTCCCTGGGACAGGCTGGAGTTTTGGGGGGTCTGCAGGGCCAGGGGTTGGTCTGGATGATGTTGTGGGTCCCTTCCCATGATTTTATCCTGCTTGGATAAACAACCCTCTTGCTTATCCAGGGGTTCTTTCATTCTGTATTTTTTCTGAGAAAGGTGGAAAAAGAATGGAAAAGCATCAAATCAAATGTGGAATTTCGGGAAGGGGTTGACAAGGAGAAGGGGACAAGGCAGAGAGAGAAAGGGAGAAGGACAAGTGAATCCAGGTCTGGTGTTGTTCATACATCCTAAAATTTTGGGAAAATAAGGAAAATTCACAGCACGAGAAACTCGTGCTCCTCATCCTGCCTTGTGTCCAAAAGCAGGGATTTTCTGCTGGAATTGCTGGCGGATATTGGAGTGCAGGGCAGCATTTTAGATTTGATTGCTCCCTCAGTGGCTGAGTGAAAGAGGAAAGTTTTGAAAGCAAATGGTAATTATAGAACTGGGATGGCTATAAATTAATGATGGCAGGAGCCGAGGATCCGGCTGTTTTCCAGAGCTTTCTCCTGTCCTTAGGGAACGTGGCCTTTTAAATCTGAGCTGTCAGGCTGGCTCCTCTCACCAGCCTGCTCTGTGGAGCTGCTGGGGGTCAGGGCTGGGACAGGAGGACAAATGGCTCTGGTGTCATCCCCCCATGGACTGAGCTGCTCCCAGCTGGTGCCGGGCTCCCTGTTCCCCTTTTCCAGGAGTTCCCTGTTGGATTAAACCCCTGGATCCATCTGGAAGCACGCTCAGGGAGAGGTCACAGCATGGTCATGAATTATTCTTTGGGGTTTGATACCGTTTGATATCAATTTCATCTGGAGCCTCCTTCAGCTCGGCGGGAGATGGATAAAAGCAGCAAATGGATTTCTGAGAGGCAGAGCCAGGGGCAGCATTTATGGATTTGGTTTTCCTCTCACAGACAGCTGGGAACAAAGGAGGAATTATGGCCTCACCACAAAAAGAAACCCACAGACAACTCCATTGTCGTGTCACTGATACTTGGCAGACAAATATCCCTAAATCTGGGGAGGAATCCATGAGGAGCAATCCTGCTGTCTCAGGGGATCTCCGTTGGTGCTGAGATCCAGGTGATCCCGTTGGGATAAAGGCAAAGAAGGAGCAGCGGGGAGGAGGAGGTGGGACAGGATGGAGAGGATGCTCATGGAAGGAGAACTGGGCTGCTCTGCACAAACCTGACCTGGAAGGGTTTCCCTGGAGCACCAAGTCTTGGCAAGCTCCGATCTGGGATCCAGGCTCAGCTGCTGCTGTTTTTTTCCAGCTTTTCCTTCCCTATAAACACAAGGTTCTCTTCTCCCACTCTGCCTCCAACACCTTCCCAAATCCCCCAGACCTCAGGCTGGAAATCTGCTCTGCTGCACTTCCAGAAGGAAGGAGAAAAACCCTGAAATGTCAGCCTTTGCTATTTTTGCAGCCCTTCCCAGGAAGCAGCTCCGGCTTTGCCGTCTGCATCCCAATCGGGATCCGCCGGAGCCTGTGATCCCTGTTTGGCTTGAACTCCTCAGTTGTTGTTGTTTTACAGGGAAAAAAAGCTGTTGGAGCAACTTGTAAATGCCTTCATTTGGTCAGCCCGGGGTGAACGGAATGGGAATAACCCTCAGCTGTGCTTGGAATGCACAGAGAGGTTTTGGGGAATGGCCTTGAAGCTTTGGATTGGGATTTCGTGGGTTTGGATCCCGTAAATTACAGAATCCTGGGATGGTTTGGGTTGGGAGGGCCCTGAAATCTCATTCCATGGGCAGGGACACCTTCCACTATTCCAGGATGCCCATCCAAGCTATCCTTGAACAATTCCATGGGGAGTCCACACTGCTGGGATTCCTTGGCAACAACAACCAGGTCTCCAGGGAAAGTTCAGGAAAAAAATATCAGGGCTCAGTGGGATGGAAATCCCTCCTGAGAGGTTGTTTTGTGGTGTTTGTATTGTTGGGAATTCACATATTCCCACTGACAGCCTTTGGCAGGGCCCGCCCTCCCTTCGGAGCTCGCTCGGAATCGCCTCCAGCTGGGCTTAAGAAATGGGTTTGGGTTTAATGCTGGGCTCAGATCAGCTGAAATTCCTTAAAAGGACTTAAATCGGTGTTAATCACAAAGTGAAACTTGAAAAATGTCGTGATTTCATCTCATGGATCCACTGTGGAATAATAGATGGAGAAATTAGGAATTCTCCCCGTCACGATTGGATTTGTTGGGGAATTCCTGTCAATCCCAGTCTGGATCACTCATCCCCATCACCTCTGTCACTGGACATCCTCCACACTCACATTCCAGACCAGGCTTTGCATTAATTTTGCTGTTAATTAACTTATTTTCGCTCATTATTTAAATCTCAAAAGCACAATTAGATGGAAGACCAGGATTTGTTTCAGTGATGGGTGGGACAGGAACATCAATGGTGGGACTTTGTCTGAGAGGTCTTTCCCAACATTTATGGATTTTAAGGCAGAGGAAATAATCAAGCACAATAATTAGAGTTGCTTTATTAACAGTGTAAATAATGGGGATGGAAGCAAGGTCAGAAATATTTGGGGTCGATGTTTTAAATCCTCATTTGGGGTTTTGTGCGTGGCAATAGGAGGGAAACATTCACAGATCTGGGAGAGATGGAATTTATGAGTTAAAATTTGCAAAACCAGTGACTGGGCAGTCAGAACTGGTGTGGACTGGAGAGATCAAGCTGGAGATTCAAATCTCAGGCATTTCGTTGTTTGTTGGTCAGGTTTTGTATTTATTTAGTACTTCCTGCTTCATTTTATTACAAAAATCCAATTTTCGAGCTGTTCAGGATAAGCTGCTCTCCAAAGTCAGGTCTTGCTTTATTTCCGATTCCTCTTAACGAAGGCAAAAGAGAAAGAAATCCGAATTATTTCAACGCTTCAAACAAACATTCCCCCGTGCAATCATCGCCGCGGGGTCGGTTCATTGAGATGTCCCGCGGTGGGAAGCGATTCCTGCGGGAAAAGGAAGCAGGGATTGGGGAATGAGTGGCAGCTGCCATTGTCACCTCCCGGTCCCGGGGAGCGGTGACACAAACCGGGAATGGCATCGCCCGAGGCCAATCAGCCCCTGCCGGGCGCCTTGGGTTTTGCCAAGATAACAAGCTGAGCTCCAGTTTTGCTTTCGCTTCCATTCATGGCTCAAGGAAAAGGGAAGGGAAGAAAGTGAAACAGATTATTAAATGTGCTTTTTTAGCCCGGGATCACTCCAGGCAAAAGTCGGGATGCCTTGAGGAATCAGTGAGAGGAAAAAAAACCGCGGGGTTTAGAGAGAAAAATGGAATGTTTAATGTGGTTTTGTTCGGTTGAAAACGGCTGGGGGTTTGGGGAGAGCATTTGGCTAAATAGCTGATGAATAATTCAGGGTCACTAATTTAGGAACTCTGTCATATGGATGAAAACCCATCGGTTTTGGCTGTAAACAAAGAGAATAAACACCATTTAACTAAACAACAAATCCAGGGCTTGGAGCCTGTGGACCTTTGAAGGGCACCAGCTCTTGGCTGCGAGAGGCACAATTTAATTAGCATGGATTTTTTTTTTTTTATTAGTCAATATTAAAATCTCTCCCCAGAAGCTGTAATTCGAATTCCAGAAGATTATATCCCTAAAGCGCCGGGATTTATGGGGAGGAAAGTTTGGATCCAACCACACGGGGTGGGGATGGGATTTCAGGAGCTCCATCTTTATCCCGTAATTCCATGGAAGGGTTTTTGTTGATCCAAAGATCCGAGGCGTTTTTTGCTGCTGTCCCCCTGCCAGGCCTGACAGGGAGCTGCAAAACAAAGGGGAGGATGCTCCCCGGTGAGCTCGAAGCCTTAATTAACAAGATTAACAAATACAATTACCACAGAGAAAGGTTAAAAAGAGATGGCAGAGATAAAAGCAAATCTCCGAGAGGGACAAGAATGAGAGCAGGGATGTTGATGTTCAATCCTGGAACAGCTGACGGATCCAGATGCTTTTCCCAGCTCCAGGTGCCCCATTTCCATCCTGGATCTCTTGATCTGCCTTTGCAGGAATGGAAATTCTGCATTTCAAAGGCAAAGCAACAATTCCTGAGACTTCAGGAACAGAGGATTGTAACGTGTGTCACCTCTGAGGCGTTTGGGATTTGCAGGAATGCAGAAATGTCCAGAAAATGTTCCTTGTACTTGAAAATAACCCTTTAGTTCCCATTCTGGTGTGATCCCAGGGTAGGGAATTTCCTGATGTTCCCATTGGACAAATAATCCTTTGTTTCCCATTCCGGTGTGATCCCAGGGAAGGGAATTTTCTGATGTTCCCATTACCTGATGTTCCCATTGGACAAATAACCCTTTATTTCCGTGTGANCCTGGGATAGGGAATTATCTGATGTTCTCATTGGACAAATAATCCTTTGTTTCCCATTCCAGTGTGATCCCACTGTAAGGAATTTCCTGATGTTCCCATAGACAAATAATCCTTTATTTCCCATTTCCATGTGATCCCACTGTAAGGAATTTCCTGATGTTCCCATTGATCGATAACCCTTTATTTCCCTTTCCACTGTGATCCCAGGGTAAGGAATTATCTGATGTTCCCATTGACAAATAACCCTGTATTTCCCATTTTGATGTGATCCCACTGTAGGGAGTTTCCTGATGTTCCCATAGACAAATAATCCTTTATTTCCCATTTCCATGTGATCCCACTGTAAGGAATTTCCTGATGTTCCCATTGACAAATAACCTTTTATTTCCCATTTTGGTGTGATCCCAATGTAGAGAATTTCCTGATGTTCCCATTGGACAAATAATCCTTTGTTTCGCTTTCCATTGTGATCCCAGGGTAAGGAATTACCTTTGACAAATAACCCTTTATTTCCCATTTCGGTGTGATTCTGCTGTAGGGAATTATCTGATGTTCCCATTTGGAAATCCTGTAGCTCATAAGAGTTGAGTGGATGCTCCTGCTCCAAGAGAGAACTGCTCCCAAAATCCCAGCTAATTTTACCTGAAACAAAAAAATAGCCGTGATTACTTAAAATTCCAGAGCTGCCCCTTCAGTGACCTTTTTTTGGGACCGATTTCTCCTTCAAATCCCTTTTTCCTTGATTTTTGCTGCTCCACTGGTGGGTTTGGGCTGTAATTTTATTCATTTGTTTATTTAGATGGGGTTTGAGGGGTTTTTTTTCTGAGGATCTGCCCTGGCACGGGGCTTTCCTGTGGATCTGGGGGGATTTTGTGGTGCTGGCAAATCGATCCGTGCAGCTCCATGCCCTGAATTAAATTGATGTGAGAACTGGGACTGGTTTTGTCACCGATAATTCCTGCCTCGAGCAGGGTATGGAAGAGGACAAATGAATCCAAAACAAAACCACCACCGACCACACATTTGTTATTTTGACTTCCTGAGCGTTCAATTAATTGTTGACAGAGGTTTTTTTTGGGGGTAGATTGAGTCGGGGCTGTGCTTTAAATTAAACTTTCTGTGGGTTTGTTTTGCATGCAGGGAAGATCCTGCCCGCTTTTGAAAAGGTCACCACCGTTAATCATCTCGGGAAGGCAAGAAAATATTCGAGTAATGACTCAACTGAAGGGAATAACCAAGATTAAAAGCTTCTTAGTGCCTAATAAGTGTGATCTTGATTAATTCATGTTTTTCTGACAAAGGTTCGATTGCGGAGCTGAAAAAATATCATTTTTTGGGGGGATGTTGTTTGGTTTTTGGGTTTTTGGCTCGCTGCCACAATTAAAAAATTGGGGATTCATGAGAAGAAGGAATAACAGGTACCTCAGGCAGCCATTCCTGATGTGGAATTGTCAACAAATGGATTTTCCAGGAGATCGTTTGGGGATGGAAAAATTGTCTCAGGTCTGATAGGAACCAGCTCCTGTTTTCATTCCCAGGCTGCTTTGTTTGTCAGCGTTTTTAGTCATCCTTTCAGCACCACAGAGTGATTCTTGAAAATGAGCCATCAGGTTTGCACAGAGCTTGGGGTTTATGTTAAATAGGATCTATGGATAAAACACAAATAGAGAATTGATCATCATTGAAGGAACTCAGAGTGATTTGTTCTTGTTTTCCTTCCCCTCACCCCAAAGTCTGGCTAAAAACTGAAGGATTCATCATCATAATATTCATTCATTGTATGTTTTAATACCTAGCCTGTGTTTAAATGTATTTTTAATACACCAAATGATCAGGACTGTTCCTATTTAGTAAATACTGTGGTCTGGAAGGTTTTTTTTTTAATAATCCACACTTCCATTCTGCATTTCATTCCATTATTCCTGGTAATACTTTTATCTTTCACTACTCTAAGATGATTTTTTTTTCTTTTTTTTCTGTATTAATACCTGCAAACCAATGTTGACAATCAGCATTTTGGCTAAAAGAGGGCTGTTTACTTATTTTAATCCTTCTATATTCTAATCCCGTGGGGGTTTTATGCTGGTTTTTGTTTTCCTCTCAGACCCATCTGGTTTCCCACACACATTTCAGGTGTGAGCGTTGAGTTTCCATGCCTGGAGTGTCCCTGTGGTGCTAATTTCTCCTGATAAACAAGGGAGTTCGGAATGCTTCAGCCACATGATCCAAAGAATCCAATTCCATCCCCGTGTCCTGCTGCTCTTGCATCCCTCTAATGCATTTTCCTGTAGACAATTTGTTTAGCTGAGGATTTAATCAGCTGGAACATCTATTTTTGCTCCTGCTTTTACCAGGCTGGGCCTGGCAGGGAGTGGATGAATTTGCACTCAAGCTGAGGTGAAAAATGTCACATTTCTAAACCTTGCCTTTCATTTCTAGAATAATGGGCTGCATCTTCATATTTTTTCAATATTTTCAAGGCCCTGGCCTTGAGCTTTTAGAGCCTTTTCCCCTCGTTGCACTGCTCTAATCCTTCTCTGAACTGGTTTGGATCGGTGTGACACGTGTGCCGTCCTTGGATTTACGTTCCCTGCTCAAGATTAATCTCCAGGTCATCAAGCTGAAGTCTCCTGAGGACAGAGCAGGAGGAATTTTCTGTGCTGGATGTTCCAGGGGGCTTCAGCAGCATCCAGGTGGTGGCTGTTGTCCCTCTCCCCCTTTTGGGGTGGGAAGGGACCTCAAACCCCATCCATGAAGGTTTCACTGCAGTCACCAAGGGATTGTCCCAAAGTCCCAAATCAGTGAGAAGAGATTAAATTTCCTTTCTTTATTATATTGTTTTTAAGCTGAACTTACCCCAGGTTGTGTTTGTAGGGGTTTTTTTGGGTTTTCTTTTCCTGGCAAACCAATATTCCAGGGCACCACGCAGTGTTTGAAGCAGCAGCAGGCCCAATTCAGTAATTACACCCCAAAATGTTTAGGTTCATCTCCTGTTTTTAATTGGGTTTTGGTCCTTTAATAAACCCCCTGCAGATAATTCTGTGGAAAAGTGCAGTGTGATCACTTTATTCCTTCATTCTCAAAATGGAACCACCACAGCTAAATCTGTGATCCCTGACAGTGTTTTGGATTTTGGGGAGCTGGATTTTATGAGTTTGGGGAAACAATTCTCAATTTTCTTCCTTCAAAGCATTAAATTTTAATGGCTGAAAATATCCACGGAGTGTCCTGATGGAGTACAGGTGAAAATTGTTCCGTTTTGTTGTTGAAATAAGAATTGGAAATTCGGCCACTCCAAAACTGGAGTTGTTGTGTGGCTGAGGGCAGTTGATCTCTGATAAAAACAAGGCTGAAAACCAGGAATTTTCGACATAAATCCCAATTTTTTGTTCTGCTTCCAGCACCAATTGGCCAAGGGTTCTTTTCAGTGCCCGTGGATGAGCTTTGAACTCAGCCCGGCACGAGGGGAACCTGCAATTTCCATGAAATGTTTCCTTTTGAGGTTCTTTTATTCCGGAGTTTTGCAGTCATCCCATTAATTCTTTTTGGGATTTCAGTAGTTTTGCCCTAATGGAATTAAGAATATTGCAGGTAGGAATGATTTGTATCTGTGGGACTTTGGTGAGTGGTGTGGTCAGGATTTACGGACACTGAGTATCTCCGGTTTGTTGTTTTCCATCAAAATCATGGAAAAAAGATTTGTGGGAGCTCTCTTGGACCTAACCACAATTACCAGGCTCTGGTGGAAATTATGATGGGGGAAAAAAGAGGGAAAGGATTTGGAATTTGGGGGTTTCTGCCTCCTCTTGGCTGCTGATCATGAATTCCCTCTTGTTGGAGGAGTGACCACCCCATCGTTGTTTTCCATGGAATTTTGGGACTCTTTGCAGACACCTGTGAAGTGCAGCTGCTCCTGTGTCAGATCCCAAGGCCCACCTGGAATCCGTGGGGAATTCAGGAAGCCGGGACTCACCAGTGATTGATTTTCCTCCATTATCTGAGCACATTCACGGCTGATTTTTCCCTTTGAGGAGCGTGACTGCTGCGATGATTCACGGCTGCTTTCTCGGAGGCATTCCAGCCAGGAATCACAATCCCAGCGCTCCTGTTGCTGCTTGTTTACCACAGCAAACATCCCCAGCACAAATTGGGATTCATTAATCTGCCCCGCATCTTCCCAATTATCATTGTTCAATTAATTTTCGGGGGTTTTTGAGCCAATTTCGCGGGGATGATCTCCGTGTGCGCATCACGCTTCAGCGCTGGCCTTGTGCTGAAAGCTTGAGCTGCTTTAATATTGAAATCTTGATTTTAGGCCAGCAGAGAGGATTGATATTTTTGCCTCCAGCACTAAAAAAGAATTGTGTTGTGCTTTGTAATCTCTTACAATGACAATTTGCTTCTTCTTGCAGTACATCTTTTTATTTGGCAGGCTGAGCAATATTTTCATTCGTAACCTCCGTGTCCAGAAAGGAAAAATGTAACATCAGAGCAGCCTGAGGAAACACCCTCAGAGCAAATAATTTGCATTTTCACAGGTTAATTTTAGGAGTTGCTACAGAATTTTGCTGGGAAAAAAAAAGTGTGGCAGACAGGAAGAAGCAAAGTCAGATTTTCATCGGGGAAGGAAAAGGCAAAAATAGCAAAACAGGGGAGATTTAAAAATTGGTATTATTTACTCTCCGGGCAGTTGCTTTCTCTCAGTTCCATGAAAATTGCAGGGGAAGGAAACTTCTTCCCATTTAGGGCAAGGAATTGTTACAAAACCTGCAGCAAAGGAAACAATCAGAATTAGGGCACTTGGAAAAGCTTGGGAGGGAGGATGGTGGATGAGGATGGAGGATGAGGATGGTGGATGAGGATGGAGAGGATCTGAGCTCTATTCCCTGGGCAGGCTGGGAGCTCTGGAGCCTGTATCCTTTGTTGAGTGAGGCTGGAGAGTTTTGGATTAATTAGGACCAGCTTTGGATGGTGGGAAGAGATCAGAACATTCTGGAAACCCCTCACTGTGTGGGGTTTCTGCTCGGGACAGAGAGAATTCCAGGGAGCTTCTGTGGGGAACTGGAGGATTTCATGGAGCAGGTTGGGTTGGGAGGAATCTCAGGGATTATCCCGTGTCCCCACCATGGGCAGGGACACCTCCCACTGTCCCAGGCTGCTCCAAACCCCATCCAAGCTGGCCTTGGACACTTGGAATTCCAGCCCAGCCCCTCCCTTCCCACCCAGTCAGGGATTCCTTCCCAATCTCCCATCCATCCCTGCCCTCTGGCACTGGGATCCATTCCCTGTGTCCTGTCCCTCCATCCCTTGTCCCAAATCCCTCTCCAGCTCTCCTGGAGCCCCTTCAGGCCCTGCAAGGCCACCCCATAACAACGTAGTACAAATAGTAAAACAACAGCTCTGAACACAAAAGAACATTTATCTTCCAAACCATGACTCATTTCTCTATTTAAAGCCCCCTTTTTTTAATGCAGGTGGGTACAAATCTGATTGTGCTCCAGAAATGCAGGGAGAAGGAGCCTCTGGCAGCAGTGCCAGGAGATTCTGCCAGGTGTGCTCCACCTCCCTCCTCTGCCTCTCCAGGCTCTGTTGGCCCACACGACTCCAAAGGAATAAAAGCTGGATCTGCTCTAAAAAAAAAAAACCTGGAGAGGGTTAGAGTGCAGTGGGAAGGGAGGGTTGGAGCATTCACATCCCTGNGGATGGGCTTTAAGTTCCCTTCCAACCCAAACCGTTCCAGGATTCTTTTGCCCTACATTCCCATCCTCCTTGTGACTGTTCCCAGCAGATTAATTGCCTTCCTTGAAGCCTCAAATCCTCCAGATCTCTTCAGTGAACTCATTTTATTTATNTTTTTTTTTCCTGTAAAAAATGCGTGGTTTTGGTGCATTTGTTGTGTCACAGTTACCCAGCACAGGCTGATTAGTCACTGTAATTAAAGCTTGAACCTCCCTGGGAAGGCACAAGTGCCCTGATTTCTGTGTGTGCTGCTTGAGCTGCGGGTCAGGGAGGGAGATAATTGCTGGCAAATTGATGGTGCAGTTCCCAAAGTCACGGATCCCACTTTGCTCATTCCTGCTCTCTTGGGGTGGGATGTGAAAGGTGGCAGGGATTGTCACCAGGGAGCAGNAGATCTCTTCAGTGAACTCATTTTATTTATAGAATTTTCCCTGTCTTCTCCTGGAGCTGCAGCTGTGTCTTTCCTGCCTCCCTTCTCCAAATATTGATACCCGGATTGTTGGAAAAGCTGGATTCCTTTATCCCCTCTCCCTATGAGACCAAAGCCCTCTCTCCAGACAGGTGGTGCTGCTGCCACCTTCACATCCCCCCAGGCAGGAAATTCCCCTAAAAGTCTTGTTCCCCTAAATTATATCCATGTTTTTATGGAATATGAATGGAATTTTTTTTAAAATTCATCAGAATTGTGTCTTGTCCAACATTGGAGTGAGACTGGGATTGCGTTATTCCAATTATTGAAATGATTGGCCTGTGAAATCCAGGAAATTCTTATTTAATTCCATTTTTTGTATTGAATTGAGGAACTGGCAAAGGGTGCAGCTCTCCCAGGGGAATTTTCACCTGGTTTCAGTGCTGGGAAATGATTCCAGTCACTGCCTGTATTCCCAAATTCTGTGTATCCAACTCTGTGATGCCAAAACCCAGCAGGATTTTCCTGGGCAGGATTTAATTTTGTAGCTCTTCCTTACTAAAGTATAAATCTTCGTGTTGTTAATCCAATTCTTTGGTCTGTGAATAGAATAAAAGCAGCCCTTTATGTTGGGCAGGACCTGGATCCAAGGTTAATTAGAATTTTATGGATAATCCTTCACTCAGTTCTGGACACAATTGGATAGACCTTCCCAGAATTTGAACATCACATCCCTTAATAAGCTTTTATTTTGTTTCAAAGGCATTTTAGTGGCAATGGATGGATGCTCCCACTCGGGTATCACCTCAGGAGTGTATTTCTTGATGGTTTTATTTTTAATTTATTAGGACATTACTTTGTCTTGGGTTAAAAGCTGCTCTAATTCCTGGAACACTTTGTCCCTTCACCCAGGAGTTCATTCAGTGAGGTGAAGTCATGGATTTCTCACTGAAAAAAGTAGAATTTTTATTTCTTGTGTTGTGTAAATTACTGACCATTTTCAGGGATTCAAAGATGATTTCTTTTTGCTGTCAGCTTCTCAAATCCTTCAAAATGTCATTTATAGAGTAAGGATATAATGGAATCATGGAATGGGGTGGAACTGGATGAGCTTTAAGGTCCCTCCCAGCCTGAACCAGTCTGGAATTCCATGTTCATGATGAGATGAGAGGATTAATTTAGGAATGGGGTGAATTCTGCTCCTGGGAATTTTGGATTTGCTCCACGGTGCTGGGAATTATTTCTGCTGGAATTTGCCCTTCTCTGTGTGCTGCTGTGGATGCAGATCCTTATTTTTCAGTGAATTCCCTCATTCCCAGATTGGCAGGACCCTGCTGCCTGCACATGGAGCAAAGGCCAGTGCCAACAAATCCAGAGCAAGAGGAAATGATTGGGTAATTCCCTGGGTCAGCAATAATGGGAAATAATTCAGGGGAGTTTTGGAGATTGAATTAGGATTTGAAGTGGATCCTTTATTAAGAGCAATTTCTGAGGGTCCCCTTCTCCATCAAGCAATAAAAATGCTCCAGACACCTAAAACCAGACACACAAAATGGGATTTTTAGTGCTGTTTGTAAGAGGAGCACTGGGAGTTTTGACCTTTAAATACACACTTTTTTTGCCTTTTTGATATTTAAATCAAACTGGGTTTTTTCTTTTCTGTGTTGGGTGTTACACACACATTAAAGGAGGTGCCAGCACCCAGCTCCTGTTCAGTTGTAAATAAATAGGAAATAAATACTGATTTGGGGTTGAATTACCCCAAAGAGGGCACTGAATGCAGAAACAATATCCTTATTTTAGGGGAATGGAACCAGCAGAGCCTAATAAAGGAAAATAAATGCCTACCACTAAAATAATTCCTTTCATAAAAGTACTTGCATGAGTGGAAATTTCCATTCTGCCCTGCAGTTGGATGTGTTTGGGTTTGACTTTGAGGTGACTTTGTGAAATGCTGGATGTTATTCCAACGCTGGAAAAAAGCAGGAGCTGCTCCTCTTTGATAGTCAGATTTTTCTCTTAAAATCTGACAATATTAATTTCTGACAGGGTTTTTCCATAGGATCTCCAGGTTGGAATTGCTCTTAGAGGTCTTTTCCAACCTAAACAACTCTGCTGGAATCTTAAAACCTGTTTTTGTGGGAACTCTAAAGGTTTGAGGTGAGGGATGTGGATGTTTTAGCAGTGCTGAGATGTTTTCCCAAGGAATTTTTCTTGCTTTTATTTCAGTGGAAGCCTTGCCTTCCTCACTGATTTATTGAGAGAGGTTCTATTGGTGCCTGAACTTTGAAATTCAAGCAGATTTCACCAGAAATTAGGGTGTTTTGATCAAATTTAACTTAAAATTTTTAATTTAATCCTGCCAACGACCGAGCATCTTTGACTGCAGACTCATCCCAGGCATTCAGCTGATGATTAAAACCCAAATAAAAAGGTGGAGAGGGCAAAAAAACCAACTGAAAACAGAAAGATTTGAGGTTTGGCCTTTTCAAATTTGTTTTAATTGGTTTGAACTCCATGGATGCTGTGGCAGGGAGTGGCCTGGAGTAGGTTCAGTCCCAAATATTTCGCTGTCACTGCCAGTTCCTTGTGACATTTAATGTCTGTCACTTGCTCATCACTTTAAAAACAGTGGTGGAGGGGGAAAAAACTGGGAAATAATGGGAAAGCAACGCTTGTGTCAAGAAAACGCTTGAAATTCTGCACTTTAATTATTGCCTTCTGCCATGAAAGGCACGGGTGGGAGTCATTAATTCCAAAATAACCCCCAAAAAAACAACACACCCCAAAGCAGCCTCTTTGGAAACAGATAATGGGGGAAATTACAGGTGAATTGGGTAATGATAAAAATGAGAAAATTGCATGATAAAGAGAGGATTGACAGGAGTAATCTTCTGCTCAGGAAGGACCAACAGGGAACAGAAAAAGGGGGAATGTTTTGAAATTCCAGTGAAGGTTTTGAATTGCGCACTAGGCCTGAGATGCAAGCAAATATTGTGAGGGGAAAAATAGTGTAAAATCCATCTGTGGGGATTCCTACCTGGAAAAGGGTCTCTTATCTTCACTCCAGAGCTGGTATTTGGATATTAATCCAAGGAATGTTTGGGGATTCCAGTGAAGGTTTTGAATTGCACACTAGGCCAGAGATGCAAGCAAATATCGTGAGGGAAAAAATAGTGCAAAACTCAACTGTAGAGATTCCTACCTGGAAAAGGGTCTCTTATCTGCACTCCAAAGCTGATGTTTGGGTATAAATCCAAGGAATGTTTGGGAATTCCAGTGAAGGTTTTGAATTGCACACTAGGCCAGAGATGCAGGCAAATATTGTGAGGGAAAAATCACAGGAAAGCGCCGCTGTGGGGATTCCTACCTGGAAAAGAGCCTTTTATCTGCACTCCAGAGCTGGTATTCAGGTCTTTGTCCCAGGTATGTTTGGGAATTCCAATGAAAATTTCAAATTACACACTAGGCCCGAAATATAAGAAAATATTGTGAGGGAAAAACCACTGCAAAATGCAGCTGTGGGGATTCCTACCTGGAAAAGGGCCTTTTATCTGCACTCCAGAGCTGGTGTTTGGGTCTTCATCCAAGGTATGTTTGGGAATTCCAATGAAAATTTCAAATTGGCCCGAAATATAAGCAAATATCGTGAGGGGAAAAAATACTGCAAAACCCAGCTGTGGAGATTCCTACCTGGAAAAGGGTCTCTTATCTTCACTCCAGAGCTGTTATTTGGATATTAATCCAAGGAGTGTTTGGGAATTCCAGTGAAGGTTTTGAATTGCGCACTAGGCCCGAGATGCAAGCAAATATCGTGAGGGAAAAAATACTGCAAAACGCAGCTGTGGGGATTGCTACCTGGAAAAGGGTCTCTTATCTTTACTTCAGAGCTGGTGTTTGGGTCTTCGTCCAAGGTATGTTTGGGAATTCCAATGAAAATTTCAAATTGGCCCGAAATATAAGCAAATATCATGAGGGAAAAACCACTGCAAAACCCAACTGTGGAGATTCCTACCTGGAAAGGGGTCTCTTATCTTCACTCCAGAGCTGTTATTTGGATATTAATCCAAGGAATGTTTGGGAATTCCAGTGAAGGTTTTGAATTGCGCACTGGGCCTGAGATACAAGTAAATATTGTGAGGGAAAAAATACTGCAAAGTCCATCTCTGGAGATTCCTACCTAGAAAAAGGCCTCTTATCTGCACTCCAGAGCTGGTGTTTGGGTCTTCATCCAAAGAATATTTGGGAATTCCAATGAAAATTTGAAATTGCACACAAGGCCTGAGATGCAAGCAAATATCGTGAGGGAAAAAATACTGCAAAATGTAGCTGTGGGGATTCCTGCCTGGAAAAGAGCCTTTTATCTGCACTCCAGAGCTGGTGTTTGGGTATTAATCCAAGGAATGTTTGGGAATTCCGGTGAAGGTTTTGAATTGCACACTAGGCCCGAGATGCAAGCAAATATCGTGAGGGAAAAAATACTGCAAAACGCAGCTGTGGGGATTGCTACCTGGAAAATGATCTCTTATCTTTACTTCAGAGCTGGTGTTTGGGTCTTCGTCCAAGGTATGTTTGGGAATTCCAATGAAAATTTCAAATTGTGCACAAGGGCTGAGATACAAGTAAATATTGTGAGCGAAAAAATACTGCAAAACCCAACAATGGGGAATCTTAGCTGGAAAAGGGCCTTTTATCTGCACTCCAGGGCTGTTATTTGGTATTAATCCAGGGAATGTTTGGGAATTCCAATGGAGATTTCAAATTGTGCACAAGGCCCGAAATACAAGCAAATATTGTGAGGGAAAAACCACTGCAAAGCCCAACAGTGGAGATTCCTGCTTAGAAAAGGGCCTTTTATCTGCACTCCAGGGCTGTTATTTGGGTATTAATCTCAGGAATGTTTGGGAATTCCAATGAAAATTTCAAATTGCACACTAGGCCCAAGATGCAAGCAAATATCGTGAGGGGAAAAAATACTGCAAAATCCAACAGTGGAGATTCCTACCTGGAAAAGGGCCTTTTATCTGCACTTCAGAGCTGTTGTTTGGATATTAATCGCAGTAATATTTTGGCAAGATGGAAAACGAGCGGCTTTGTGTTTGGAAATGAGGGAAAACAGGAGGGGCAGCAGGCTGGAATTATACCTGGCAGGAAAAAACATTCAGAGGCCTCTCCTGGAGCTTCCAGGGGGTGCTGGGTGTCCCTCCAGTCAGGAATATCCCTGGTTGTTGGTGTTTGTGCCATGGAATGAGGACTGGGATAAGTGACAGAATCATCAGGAGAGCTCGGAGCTGCCTCGGGAGCCTTTGCTGAGTAACTTTTTTAATAATCAAACCATTAAAATATAATGAGAAGGCAGGGAAAGGGGGGTGTTCATCCTGGCTCATCCTGGCTCATCCTCTTATTTGGTGCTGTGTGGGGGTAAATTTCCCTTGGATTCTTCCCCAGATATTCAAACATCGACTGCTCCCTCCAAAACCCCGCTGGATGTGGGATCCAGGGTGGGGAAGGGAAATTTCCCTTGGATTCTTCCTGGGATATCAAAACTCCTTCCAAACCCCCTCTGGCTGTGGGATCCAGGCTGGGGAAAGGAAATTTCCCTTGGATTCTTCCTGGGATATCAAAACTCCTTCCAAACCCCCTCTGGCTGTGGGATCCAGGCTGGGGAAAGGAAATTTCCCTTGGATTCTTCCCAGGATATTGAAACACCGACTGCCCCCTCCAAAACGCCCCTGGACGTGGGATCCATGGTGGGGAAAGGAAATTTCCCTTGGATTCTTCCC
>VZTZ01029901.1:253412-277289 GCA_013400955.1 Drymodes brunneopygia | reverse complement strand
TTAGAGCTGCTGGCACCTCCAGGTGGCACATATGTGCCACTACACGTATGTAGGCAACCTCATCCGAATATTTGCTCGTCAGGTAGTGAAATTTTTGCAAGACTGTATTAAGGGGGCTGTGTATGCCGGTCAGAGTTCATGTTTTTAAATGATAAAGGTAAAGTTTAGTTAAAAAAAAAAAGTGGTGTTGTTATGGTCGGTTGTTGTCCTCCTTTCTCCTCTGACCGGAGTTTATGTGCCCAGGTGCTGTTGCTGGGGCTGTGCCGGGGCTGTGCCGGGGCTGCCGGGCCCGGCCCCAGGCGGTGCCAGCGGCTGCAGCGGCCCCAGCGCAGGGCAGGGCTGAGCCCCTCAGCCACGGGCGGGCGGGCGAGAGTGAGCCCCGGGGAAAGCCTGGCCAAGGGAGGGCAAAACGCTGCCCGGCAGCCAGGGCTGAGCCAGGGGAAGCGAGCGAGAAACAGCGCTGCGAGCCCTGAGGGGACAGCGGGAGCAGGGACGGGGCAGGAGAGATCTGGCAGGGATGGCCCTGCGGCCTGGGAGAGACCGGGATGGGGCAAGGGTTTCCCTGCGGACCCTGGGACGGACTCACGCTGGAGGAAAAAGCGTGAAGAGGATGGATCGGAAGAGATGAGCTGTTACAGAGTGACCACAGCCCCTCGTTCTCTGTCCCGTGTGCCCTTTTTGGGGGAGAAGGTAGAGAGTCGGGAGTGAAGCATGAAGCTGAGCCTGGGAATGGGATGAAGAAATATGCTTTTATATGTCAGATGTGTAATATACGTTTTTTGTTTCCCACTACGTGTAAATATTTCTTTTAATTGGTAATAAATTCATTTTCCCCAAGTTGAGTCCATTTGTTGCAGTAAGGAATCTTCCTGTCTTTATCTTGGCCCAGAAGCTTTCTTGGTCCACTTTAAAGTATTTCATCCCCTCTTCCTGCTGAGGGCAGAGAAGGGAATGAGCAAGCAGGTAGGAGCTCAGCTTTTAGTTAAGCTTAACCCACCATGCCTTCCTTCTTTGAATTAGCTGTAGCTCTTTCCAGATATCTCAGATTTGCCATTAATATTACTACTAAAAAGGATTTATACTGTAACAATGAAGATGGTGCACTGTGAGTTCTGTTGAGAACGAGTCAACTACCAACATAAAATGAAAGACGAGGGTCATAAATAGTTAATTATTTTTTTAGCTTTGCAGACCACATAGCTTTCTTTTCCATTTATGACTTATTAACAGCTGTCCAGTTAAAATCCAAGGTGATTTGTACACTGGAGTATAAAATCTCCATTAGGAACTTTGATTTAGATAGGACTGAGAGCCCTTGAGTTTAAAATAGGTGTTTTGCAACAGTTCACAGTAATATATTTTATTGTCTACTGTATGAACAAAAAAGATATTTAAAGCCATAGTGAATCATGTCCAAAACAACTAAGGGAATAGTTTTTGCGTGATCACAGCTTTTGAAACAAAAGGCTCAAATGTCAGAAATTAAAGATGACATTTGATTGAAGAAGGACAAGGAGAAGGGCTGGAGCTAAAAGTTTCTGCAAGGTCAAGGAAGTTGGAGGCTGACATCTGATTAGGAAAAAAAAACGGTTCCAAATGGATGCACTGCTATCCTCAAAGCACTGACAAACCACTGTCTGAGAATGGGCAAGTCTTTCTGGAGTGATCAAGAGAGTAAAGCAGTTTCTCTGAATTCTGTAATCCCAGACCTTTACTGTTTAAAACATAGAACAACTTAAGGATGCATGAGAAAGAAAAAAAAGTGGTGATTAATTTAATTTGTCTCAGTATATGAAACCATCTTACAGCTCAACATTATTTAAATAAATAGAACAGCATTTGGTGCCGTGGAAGTGCAGTTCAATCTTATTGGAACTTACACTGACAACAGCCACATACAATGTGATATCAATCTTTTTTTCTCCTTTGTCTCATTATATTATAACAGGCAAAAAGAGTTATGAGTTCACGCGATATGAAAGACTACGATATTCTATCAGCTGATATCACAAAACTATCCTTTTATTAAATGGGGAGAGATAGAAGTAAATAAAGAATAGCAGCCAGAAGCAATTATGTAAAACTCTGAGCAGTATTCCCTAGAGAGAAAGATATGTACGTTTTCCTGTCTAGTTCCATTACGTGTATTCATCTCAAAACTAGACACTTTCCAATACAAACAGAGCGAATTCAATTTTGTTCAAACAATATTCCCTTCTAACACTTCATGTGCCAAGTGAGAAACGCAACATAAAGCCTTGAACAAATTAAACATCTCTTTTAAGAACAATGTAAATGCTACTAATTTACTTTCAGTAATGGGAGTTTTTCTGATTCACTGCATGACTGCATTTGGGTGTTGAAAAGAATAAGCTGTTTGTTTCAACCTTAAATCTTGTTTGTGTACACAGAGATTTTGTCAAACTCATGAATGTCAAATAATACATTGTAAATCCAGCCTTTGTTACATGCTGTCACAAAGATTTATGCAGGCTTCAATAAAAAGAGAAAAGATAGGAATAGGTGAATCCATCATATGTGCCTTAGCAGAGATGGGATGATATGGCCATTTTATCCAACTTGTGGGATCAACTGGACAAATGCCCCCAACAAAAATCTGCTAGATACACATATACAAATACACATACACTTTTCACCTAATTGCTACTTGGGTGGTGGTTGCATCCCTGCTTGATTGAAGATGAGCTACATAATGGACTTACTGACCATTGTAGAGAAGGCATTGAATGAATGAAGAAAGACTTAAAGCTTTAGAATTTTCTTTATATGCATCTATTTGGAAGTTTATGATTTGATCAAGAGGGAAAGCCTTGGAGGAATTATCAGATGAGAAGGTGAATTTGCAAGGAACAGGGGAGAAAAGTAGTATGTCAAGATGACGGTAGAGACAAAGGTGTCAGGTCATTCACTTAGAGCTTGATATTGAGCTTGACTGTTATAAATTAGGATTTTCCACTGCAGCCCAAGGAGGAGAAAGACCAGGAGTGTTAAGTAACCAAAACGGGTGAATATGAGTCATGGGTACGATATGGAACTGAAAATTTGAAGTGATCCTGATCCTGAAGTATGTCAAGTGTACAGACATGTGGAGGGGTATTAATGTGAAAAAATAAAAAGTATTGCTATGACCCTAAAATGGACACTGAACAATTTTGATAAACTGGGTTCAAGAAGATGAATTTAAACAGGAAGGGAGGAAGAGACAATAGGTCTCAGTATGATGAGAATAGAAGATTCCATCCATGGAATGAAATGAAGAAAATTCAATTTATTCATCTTGGCACAATAAAGTTAAGAGGGAATACTCTGCTGCCTAAACACGGCAGAATATAGCTACTGGAAAGGACAGAAACTATTCAAGTTCAATAACCTACTGGCATGGAAAGAACAGTTGTAGAGCAGTCTGCCTGTATGAGTGGCAGAGGTAGCAGAGCAGTCTAGCTCTAACATGTATATGGTTTTCTTTAATACGAAAGGACAAAACCCTGTGATCTGATTCTAGTTTCAAATGCTTCCAAAATTCCTATAATTTATGTTAAGAATAAACTAATGAGTATTGTGCTGAAGTCTGTACCCATTAGAAAGACGCAAAGGAACTGACAGGTGTATACAACCTGATGGTTTGCAAAGAAAGGGAGAATATTTATTTTGTTATCTCTGTCCTCTTAATAGGCAAGAGAATAAACAGGGACACCCTGTGAAAGTAAGATATTAATCCTTGGGGCAATAAGGCTGCAGGGACAAATCAGTCAAAGAAACTAAAGGACCTAACAGCATCTGCAAAGAGTCAGGCCAAGACTGTGATTAACAACCTATGTCTGTGGAGTATAAGAATACTTACATGAGTAAATACTTACATAAGGATACTTATATGTTTATATTGTATTTATATATACATTCTCATTACCTTCAGGCATTTGTTCCCCAGATCATTTCTAAACACTGAGTAACTTTGAATAGATTTTTTTTTCATAAACATACTGAGGATTCTTTTAAACTCGATGAAGGTTACCAATATTGATAGCATCCTATGTCTATTATTTCCATGACTGACTTAAAATTATAGTAAAGACAACTTCTTGTTTTGAATTTTCTACTTTTTGTTTGTTTTCCCTTGTTTTGAATTTGCTACTTTATGAATTCCTTTAATTCTCCCTAATTTTTCTATTAAAAGAGGATAAAAGCAATAAAGCCCTGTACACTTTTATCCTTGTTTCTCATTATATCCATAGATGCTTCCAACATTCCTCTCATTTATTCCTTTTCCAGGCTGAAGTGTTCTTTCCTTAATTCTCTCTTGCATGGAAGTCTCTTGCCCTGCTCATTAATCAATGTGCTTCCTCCAATTCCAGGGAAACGGTGTCACACATAGATCCTATACTGAAGTTCAGAGATACAGTCCATAAGATATTTTGAACATGACTCTAAAGCAAAACAGAAGAATCATATTTTGAAGTTTGATGACAATGTAAATTTTTGAGGAGATTGTAATTTACAGACTTCAATAAAATCGCTTAAATACAGAGCAAAGATTTGGAGTCATAATGCAGAATCATTTCAGAAAATAATGAGTACTTTGTAAGGATCTTTCTCTTCCATGCTGTTGTGTGTCTTCCACACTGGAAAGGAAGGCTACTGAGACCCTTAGTATAAAGAAAGAAACATTCTTTTCTGACTCTGAATATTTGGCCAAATTAAGTGCCATAATGACACGACTAGAACATGCCTCTACCAAAGTTTTGTTACATCAAGACAATCACCTCTTAACCCTGATAGCAGCTGTTGTAGTAAATTAAACATCAGAGGAAGCCCTGGACACCATCAAAACCAATAGTGAAATGCAATGTGACACCAATAACCACAAACACATAATCCATTAAATGGTCCCATGACCCTTCTTTCAAGAAACACCAGAACAGTTAGAAAATGCAGTACTTTAACAACTAGCCCAGACAATACATGTAAGTGCCAAAATATATAACAGATAACTTCAGATTTGTTCAGTTTGTAAAAGTATTTGGTAAGTATAACCAATAAAACAATGAATTAGCTCCTTGTCTTTATTATTCATCAGCTACTGGTTAAGCAGGACATTAATAAATATATCTGCTGAAGGTGCGTCCAAATCCCTATCTGAGATAGCGTGCTATTTTAGCAGATCTTTTAGGCAAATAGATACTGCATAAGTCTATTAATCTCCAGCAAAACCTGCTGATCTGAGTGACTGAAAGCTAGAAGTGAAGTGTTGTGTGATACTATAGACTGATGAGATTTAGTGGGATTTGAAATACCTCAGTATGCTGTTTGTTATGAAGATGCATTATTATTTCAGCAAAGAATTATGAAGATGCATTATTATTTCAGCAAACAATAAGCTACATCCCATGATAAAATATTAGGAGAAACCTCAATGATGTGAATAGAGGAAAGCTCACTCTATTGATATACATAAATTTAGGCAATTTTTTGGCACTTCTAAAGAGCACCCTTAAAGTTACAGCCTTGAATTTCTCCATCTCATCAAAGGACATAACTCTGAACTGAAGTAATCTTCTCACCAACAATATTGATATCCTGTTGTTTTTAGAAGATTTTGCCCTTCAGGCTCAAGCAAAAGCAGTTGATTTAAACACGTCTCTCGGAGTATGACAAGAGACACAGACAGAGAGAGACTACAGCATGTTCCCATGCCTCAGATGAGCTTTGTCTTTTTCTAGTCAGCTTGTGTCTGGATTAGAAGCGTGCTTTCTTAAGACAGCACATCTCTTTGGTCACAGCATGACACAAATGTGTTCTGAGCTTCTAAAGCAAAGTGATTTAAATAGCAAGTTAGCAGAAGGGACTTCAGCAAGGCAGCACCCACCTCTTCCCTGAGTACTTTGCCCAAAGATACGTATTTTTTAAAGAGGGTAAAACTAAAAGGGATTTTACACCCACTAACAGCTGCTAAATGCAGTAGCTCAATAGGTGGGAGGCTGCCAGTTCCCTGTTCCCAGGTCCCCATAGACGTGCATTCACAGGCACACAGCCTCACAGCCACTACCACCCACATCACATGTACATATACATGCACGGAGATCAGCACTGACAGGAAACACAGCGTTCACACAACCACAAACAGCACAAATGACCTCATCCTGTTCTAGTCTCAGGCAGAAACCTAATGAAACCTCTTAGTGGAAAATATACATGTGCATAGGATATGGATCTCTCCAGTAGCTGGTCTGTCAAATAACAGCATCCTCTGATGACGTTTAGGTGTGCAAACTCTAGAGCCCACGTCCCAGTCTAGCTCCTGGTATTCAGACCTCCTCTCTGACAAGGTTATTAGAACATTAAACTTTCTTTGCCTGTGTGTGGATGGACCTTTTATAGCAACCTAACAATACTTTGTTCTTGACATATTTTTTTCCATCTGCCATGGGCTTCCTGCTCCTGGGCCTGGGCTGATAAAGCATCATACATTGCAGAGCTGTGTGGTTGCCTCTTAACTAAATAAACTAATGATGAGTGTCCTCCCAGCTCTAGGATCTTCATGGGTTTAGACTGATCCTAGGGTCAGTCCTGTCATGAATAAATCTAGACAGTCTAGCTGAAGGCAAAAAGTAAATTCACCAGCTATTAGTTCTTTATACTGTCTCTGTAAGGCTTAATATCCCTCTCATTATTTCTTTTTTTTAGTTTTTCTTGGGCAAACTCCTTTGATTTAATACTAGTCAGCCGAGAAGTATAATATTACACAGTTTAAAACAAGGCACATAAAGCATCTCCAAGCTCATTATTGCACTCTTTCCCCAATAAACATTACCTTCTTGAAGTTAGATTGTGAAAGAAACAAAGAACATTCTGGTTTCTAAATATACAATACCTTTATTTTTTTAATAAAAATATTGCCTTATTTTTCAGAAACTAGGAAATTCAAAAAGCACTGCACTTTATTCATACCCAAGCCAAGTGAGTTCTCCTTTTGCCAGTGATGGGGTTTTAAGCTACTAATTAAGCCAACTTTCCTGTGAGGAATCATCTTTATATCTGCTGCAAGGACAACCAGAATTCGTGTAAAGATTGTAAGAAACGTATGTCTTGTTCCATGTCTCCTTCCTTTACATTTATTAAGAGGCATCAGCCACTGAAATTTATTTATATTTTTCTGCTTCTGATTCTTGAAGATTTCCTCAGAGAAAATCTTCCAGTAGAGGACTAAACATTTATTTGGAAAATGGCAACAGCATAGAATTGCAGTCTTCACAAGTCTTAAAGTCCCGATCTGAGATTGAACTGATGTATAAGAAGGAAGACATGCCTTGAGGGAAGGAGTCGCAGCAGCACCACAGGACTTCTTCCACTTATGTTAAGCTAGTCCATTAGGTAACAGTAGTCATGCACTCCAAATATCAGATACAGTCTTACAGCAGCCTCACTCTAACCTGCAGTCAGTATTACCACTGCTAATAGAATGCATGATTACAGATCCTTCACCTTTTTTTTTTTTTCCATTATTTAAGGCACAAGCATGAAGCTGACCTAACAAGCTTCTTGAAAATCTTTGGAGAAAAGATAATAAATTTTTCCTTACTTGAAACTTTATGTGGATGATTCCAGAATCATAGGGGGATTTGGATTGGAGTGGACTGGTGGGGACCATCTGATTCAAACCTCTGGTCAAATCAGTTTTAATTTTCTGTCTTGAAGGGTATTTGAAAATATGCAATTTTCCTTCTGGAGGGATAATTTGATTTTCTGTCTTATTACTTGAATAATGTAATTTATGGCTAGCAATGAAATCTATGTTTTGCTATCAAATACTTTCATGAGGAATACTGCATAATCTTTACTGCGTAAAAAGAGAATTATATTCAGCAGGTGAAAGGGAATTTTATTCTATGGTAAGAAATTGGAGTTCAGGAAAGCAAACTTTCCCATCTTCAACTTATGTACAACTGCTGAAAAAAACCCCAATCATTGGAGCAACACTTATGGTACAAAGCAGAAAAATAAGTGGTTGCACATCAGATTTGGCTGAAACAGAATGCATGTGAAAGTGAGTATAAATCAGATCCTTCTTTTTCTTGATGTATCTTGGAGGGAGAGTGTGAAACATCTGAAATTGCAGGGATTTGTCTGACAGGGTTTATTATCTGCATTTCTAATGTGCCAGACAGAAAGTGCATAGGGGGAGCTCTCCACTGTCCAGCCATTCCCTAAGACACTAAACACAGCATCCACACATCCTTTGTTGGCAACTTGAATTAATCTTATCTGCTGCTTCCTCACACCTCTGCTATGGCCAGTGTCAAAAACAGCACCTGTGGTAAGTGTCTCCTGTTGTCATCTCTACACAAAATCATCATGGCAAGGGCAGAGGGGAAAGCTGCAGGCTGCATGAATTTTTCAGCCCCTCCAAAACACTTCAACACTTGCTATTGTGTCAGTTCATCAGTAGGTCACACCTGTGTGTCCCCGGACTGTTGCCACAGGCACTACTGCAAGTAATATTATGGCAGGCAGATAATCAGACCTTGAACCTTGTCCACAGGCTCACTCCAGCAGGAGTGTAGAGGTAGAGTGTAGAGGTTGTTCTGTCTTTGGCCTGGCCCTCAGGGAAACGATCCTGTTTTAAAAACTGCAGCTTATGAGGGTGGAAAGTCATCGCAGGTTTATGTTTTTATAAAGTTTCCTTTATAGCTTAACTCTTTAAAAGGATGTGAAAGCCTGGGCTAAGTACTGTTGGAGTCAAGTCTTTAAGGCCAGAAAAGAAAAAAAATAATCAGCAATCATGAAGCATTCTGTACTGTAGAGTTTCTTTTGAACAAGGCTCTGATCAGGAACGATGAAAAAGATAAGAAAGAACTGCATGATATTAATATAGTCTCTTTCAGGATATGGCAGTAAGCCGTCGCCGCCGGTGGCCTGGCAGCTGGATAGCCAACCGTCCAGGGTGTTTCAGTTTAACCTAGCCAGCGGCAACCCTATGTGTCCTCGGTAACCTGCAGCTGCCTGAGTCAGCAAGGCTCAGATGCCTTTTCAGGATCCAAGCTAATGGTTACACCGTACCCAGTCAGGCGATGGTGTATCCAAGGGATTGTCGGGGAGGTGTCGCTTTCGGGAGAGGTCTCCAGCTCGGGATGAAATAGACACACAGCATCACAACGATCACTGCTGCCTGGGGCACCCGAGATCCGAATACCCAGGGCACCAGACTTTTATTGAGGGACAAACATCCAATCAATAGGGACAACAGGAGGGACAACAGGAGGGACAAAGGGATAGGGGCCAACTGGGAAGGAGAAGGGGAGGAGTGAGGATGACTGACAACATAATAGAACAATGGGGCATCATCGTTAACAGAAGCTCCTAGAACTGGGGGAAGATTGGCAGGAGATTGGCAGGTGGTACAACAACTGAGGACAAATGGCCAACCCCCTAGAAACTCAGTCCCTTCTGGGCTCTACTATCTGAGGCTCCACCCCAGGGGAGCTTCTAATCTCTATGAACTGCCCACAACTTCCGAGGGGGTGCCGGGTTCTGGAGACAACAGGGGAAGGGGATTTGGGAATCTCTACCACCGCCACAGTAAGCAGTTACAAATCAATTCCTTGGAAAAAATCATAATTCACTAGTGTCTCAAGCTAATGAACTGGGAAGGCTGTCACTATATGTTTAAGGCATATTAAATATATCTTACAGGAGATTTTTCAGTACTGAATTGGAACCTATGCATGAGGACTTTCACTCACAGAGATTAAAAAACCCAAAGATTATTTAATTATACTGTGTAGTAAAAATGAGTGAAGTCTTGTATTTCTTCTAACCTCAGACAGAGATGTTGGGCACAAAAGTCTCTGGCTGCAATACAGGAAAGTTCTTACCTCCATGGGGTGAGAAATCATGCTTCAAATTCACTGATGCAAAGACATGTTCAGATAAAACTTAGCACCCATAATAGTTACCAGGATCAAGACCAAGCACGATCTTTTAAATCCATGTTCATGCAGACATGGTAAATGTTTCTTATGAAACAGCTCCTTTCTGAAACATGACAAATTTTATTTGAACACCTCAATTGTATTGATATTTGTCTGCTCATCTGGTCTGATCATCATTACAGCACTGTTTTTGAAACAAAATACCATGTGACCTTGCATCTGAAAATCGGTAAATAAAGAAGAAGTTAATGGAATACACATTTCAGGATGTCTTTAAGCCCATTAGAATCCCTTCAGTTGCTATAGTCCTGCTTAGCTACTAGAGTCTGTGTCATTCTCTACTTGCATCTATTACTTTGTGAAGTCTGTATTCTCATAGGTCTGAAAAACTGTTGTATTCAAAGTATCTCTAGCTCCCTTTCTGATATTTTCAGCTCATGAACATAGAATCATAGAATAGAATCACAGAATCACAGAATCATAGAGTCATAGAATCGAAGAATCATAGACTTATAGAACAGCTTGGGTTGGAAGGAAATGGTTACCAAAGTGCTCTTCTTCAAGAAAATAAAGATTTCTTACCACAAAGCATGCAAAACCACTTAGTAGAGGTTAGGTTGACAATACAATATACTTGCTTTTTATCAGGCAGACTAATGTTGTCTCTTTGGATTAATGCGTCAGTGTTTATTCTGGTCTGGGTTCATGCATTTTCCCCTTCATAGTAAGAGAAGTGTAGTCTCACTAGCCTTTGAAACAAGGATTTTCTGATTCATAAGAATAAAACCTAATCAATGGTCTTTAATGTCCACCTGCCTGTGAGCCTCTAGTTAGATTTTTCAGCAAAAGGAAGAGAAAATAGGCGCAAAGAAAGTTCACTGTTCTGGAGAAATCAACCAATATTTTGATAGTTCAGTGACTGTGGAATATGCAAACCTCTCTGTATTTGTGTTATAACTTGCTAATCCATTGCTGGCAGTCTGTTTAAAACAGGTGGATTCTTTACTCAAATTATCTGTGGATTTCCAGCTCTTGAGTTATTTTTAAAGCCCATGCTAGCACACTAATGTGCAGGGAAATAAAAAGCTGTAGAAGAAACCAGCCTGTGTATAATGCCTTTCTGAAAGTTTCCTGGCAACCTTTCCAATTGAAAACCAGAATTTCATATCAATTCATAAAATATTTAACAAGAGTTTCTGAAATTAAAAATTCAATGTTTCTCTCTTTTCTTACTTGTCTTTAGCATTTTGTGAGAGAAATGTATAAACATGGCACATTTATCCCATGCAAACAAAGTGTTTCAAAAATTCCCAGTGATAGGGTATATCCATTAAAAATACAAGTTTTCGTGCTGGTGTCAAACATTCTTAACACAGTCATGCAATTACTGTTTTCTGTCATGTAGTGGAAAAACCCCCAAACCTTTATACATCAGTCTAGTGGGATTTATTTTTGCTTTGAAATAATTGTAAAGCAATATAAGCTAAGTGTTTTATTTCACTTCTCACTAAAGTATATACGAAATATTTTAGATTTATTTCACTATGTCAAGGAAGAATAAATACATACTTTACTAACTCCATTGGTAATTCATTTATTTACATGTCTGTCTAATTGCTAAGAATATTTGGACTCTCTCACTGATCCGTTTGTGTAGTGTATTATAATAAAGTTGCTAATAACTGATGTAGTGACTGCACACAAGTAGTTACGATCAGATGAGCCCTGATTGTGCACTGTTCAGTGAAATATTTTAGACTCAAAACCACAAAAAATTCCTGAGAATTATTATCAAGTCACAACTCAATATATGATATGGTGATCCCAAATCCCTTGATTCTAATATATATGGTATAACTACTTTAAAAGCTCGCAGAAAGGAGGATTCAGTAGAAAAAAAACACTGGAGTGAAAATAGTGAAACATGAACTCTTAACTCCTTTCACTCTTGTTTAAATCTGACAAGTCACTTGATATATTTTACATAACTTTGTTTGTGAAGCAGTGAAAAGATTCTTTATTTTGAAGGCTTATGGTAACCTTCCCTAAAGAAACTAAGTGAGGTGCTTGCATAACCAGATGATTTAAACTGTCTGATTCTGGAGCATGATGGGACAACAGCTTTAGGGGAAGGAAAAGGTCGGTGTAATTATTTGCAGCACACAAAAGTCCCCGTTAAAGTCACTGATGACAACACAGGTCAGAGTGATTAAATAAAAGAAGATTTGCAACCTGACTGGTATTCAGCTGTCTTTCCTTGCCTAATTTCTCGTTTTCTCACTGGGCATACTGCATTTCTCCTTCCGGGAGATCAATGCAAGCTCACACAGATCATTAGCCCAGATGAAAAATAGTTTGACAAGCGATGAAATACTTCCAGTGATATGACAATGGCCTATTTGTGCGTGCTGAGCCTGAAAATATACAACAGGACAGAAGTGTGGAAGGAAAATGATTCAGCCGGTGATGCTCACAGCTTGCAGAAAGTTGTCAACTTGATCCATATAGCATGTCTGAGCTCTGTGAGTAAGCATCATGCAAGCAATGATAATCCTTCACTTAACAGTTGGATGACTAACAGAGGAGAATTTTTCAATAGATCCTTCCCTGACAGTTACTAATTTGCTTGCTGCACTTCTCTGGCACAAAGGTTTTAAGTCAACTCTGCAGCTCTTAAAGGGCACATTAAATGAACAAGGGCAGACAACTCTGCATCTATTGGCGGTGCCAGTAACACAGTATGGAATGAGTAGTTTTCCTAGAATAGCTTTGAGAACAACATATTTCCAAACTGGAATGTGTATGGAGGACATATATAATGGTAGACATTGACTTGCAGGAGCAGATCCCAAACTACAGAAAAGCGTAGTTAGACAATATGGTTCGACATGTCTACAGAAAACAGAATTCTTCAGTTCTCTTGGACTTGTGATTTCAGAAAAAAAGTCTTAATTTTTCCACCAAAGAAAGCTGATTCTGAGATTGAAAGATTGAAAGAAACTCTGAGTAGTTTTAGAGAAATTTTCTACTCTGATTAAAGAGAAGATTTTTCTACAATATATTGCGTATGCATGTTATTTGAGCTAGCTGGGAATATTGCTTACACTCTATCAAGTATAAAAGAGTTTCTGATATTAAAGTATCAGACCTTGCTAATATCTACAAAGTGTTTCAAATGAGAAATACTTTTTGAACTTGATTTTATCTATATGGTCAATGAAGGCACATAAATTTCTCCATGAATACAGAGAAAAATCTGAAGGCAGAGCCACTGTTCACCTATATGGACCTACAAAACATTTTGTTACTAAGACAAATGTCTTGTGAAGAGGCTATAGTGGGAAACTTAAGACAAACCAGTTCCACAAATAGTATCAGCCAGAGTCTGCTTTATAGTAATAAAATAATAGTGAAATAGGAGGAATGTAGTAGGTGTTTAAGCACAGAGTCTACAAGAATAATTTTGTTTTACTAGGGGCATGCTAACATCTCCTTCATAGTTTATTCTTTGCATCTATCTCAGATACTGTTTCTATATTTCACTGAGCTATTACAAAGTGTGGCTCACTATTGCTGTATATGGCCCTTAAAAACAAATATAGGATATGATGACTTCTAATAGATACCTTATCTAAGAAAGTTGCATAAGTTGACTCAGAAACCAGTGGAGAAAAATGGGCTCTGCCAGGAGACAAAATTTCCTTTAATAATACAGAATGAAGCCCCTTCTCCCAAGGGTTCTTGCTACTGTTCGCAGCTTCAGGATATTAAAGGTACATAGAAATTAGATGTAGGAAATCAGAGCTCCACTGCATGACTACAGAACCCATTGCACTCTGCTTTCTAAAAACTCCCAAACCAATTTGACTTAATCTCTCAAGGTGAACAGCAACATGCTTAATAATGTCAGTATTATGACCAAATATATGATGTTGGGATGCCTGGTGAACTGAGTACTCTTGTTGAGAAACCAGATCTAAAACTGTTGCTTTATTGCTTCTACCATCCCTGATTAATTTTTTTTTAAAATTTTTTTCTCCTCACTGAGTACTCTGAAAACAAACAGTAAGAGTTAAAAACAAGTAACAGCCATTTCAGGAATTCATTATGTTTTTCATTCTGCTTTTACTGCCCATAGTTAGAAGGACTCTCTCCAGTTATTAAAGAACACAAGAGCTCAGTTCCAAGATAAAAGGCTGAGGAACTCTACTAGTAATTCCTTTATTTTAAGCATTTTTTCTTTTTCATGTACATTGCCTTCATTTCAGTCCATATGATAATTTTTACAGTTCTTGTACTATATCCCACCTTTTAATTTTTAAATTTATTATTCAACATGCAGGATCACAGCCTCCTTCAGGTCCATCCACCTGCTTTGACAGGAAGTCCTTCCCAGGCTGCAGGTGGGTCATTGTTTCCCCATGGTCCTCCACAGATTGAAGGGGCCCGGCTGCCTTCCCTTGCTCCACGGGCTGCAGGGGAACCTCAGCTCCGGCACCGGGAGCACCTTCTCCCCTCCTTCCTCACTGACCTGGGTGTGTGCAGGGATGCTTCTTTCACATATTCTCATTCCTCTCTCCAGATGCAGATGTGGAGTTTGGGTGGGTTTTTTACCACTTCTTTAATGCACTATTCCAGAGGTGCTATCACTGTTGCTGGGCTTGGCCTCTGCCAGCAGGGTGTCCAGCTTGGAGCTGCAGGCATTGGCTCTGTGGGACATGGGGAAGCTTCTGGCAGCTTCTCACAGGAGCCAACCCTGTATCTCCCCTGCTGCCATGAGGGAATTTTCATGTCAATCTAATACAAACTTAAATTTACATTTCAGAAGGCACAAAAATTTACTCTTTTTTTTTTTGTTTAATGTGATTGCTCTATTAAAACTGACCAGTGATTACTATTTTCAGTTTCTTAAGCTTTGTAGAATCCTCCTTAAAGATTTTGCTAACTATAGAATGATAAAGTCATTCAGTATAGGAAAGGAAACAAATACTGAGGTTCATGATAGGAATAATGTATTTATCATCCAAATGACAGCAAGAGCTATATTTTTTTTCTCTGTTTTATTAGTCAGTCTGGCTCATTACTACTTCATGAGAAAATGTATTGCAGATAATACTACAGCATACAATCTGATACAAGGCTCCAGACAGCTATTTCTGCTTAGAAATTAACTCAGATTAATGTGGCGATAATTGTTGGAGCTCAGCTACATGTTTTTGCTAATTAAGGATTGAGGGAAATGCCATAGGAGAGACAGTAACATTTGTTAACAAGAATACACTAATGATTCGGCTGTTCCCATTGACCTCTGCAAAAGTTAAAATGTTAGAGCTATTTGTGAATTAGTAAATATGTCAAAAGGGTTATTCTTTATCTTGTTTAAAAGAAAGAAACCGTATTTCATCTGACTAATAAATATGAGGAAAAAAGTAATTAATTTGTTTTATACTTCCTAAAATTAATCATAATTTTTATGCATTATAATCCTTGTTCTTTTATTTTGCTATCTAGGCTAAGAAACTAGAAACATAAATTCATTTTCTTTTGTGATTCAATCTTATATGGGTGTCCTTTTCATAATTTTTGAGCCCTGCTGAAATGAAATAAACAAATCCAACAGGTTAGGAAAAGTCTCAAGCCTACATTCAATATTGTGTCAGGTATATAATTTTCATATATAATTAAAACTTTTGCACATAATGAGTTGGTGATCTCTATCAAAAAGAAATAGAGATGTAATACAAATATAAAAATATTTAATAAATTCAAATTTCTTCTTTTTAAATTTGAATTAAGGTCATAACTTGCCTAAAATTCATTTAAGTAGCATATCCTTGAACTCCCTGTCATATTAAGTTACCTTCTTTCCTTCTTAAAGGTCAATTAAGTATCTTTAGATTTACCTAACACAAGACTCCAAGTAACTAGTGATTCTGAACACTATCTTATAAACAGAGTAAACCTGGTGGTCCTTGCGGATTCCTTCCAACTCAGAATATTCTGTGATTCTGATTAGCATGACCTTGATCTGGATACTATGACTATTCCATCTGGCCAGTGTTAAGAGAGGATATTTTTCTGATCAAACTTTTACTGAAAAGTTTTGCAGTTTTTATTGGTCTGTTTAAAACAATAGATTTGGGTCCACATCATTATTTTAATGAATAATGATGAAGCAATCATAAATTCTGTGAGCCATTTTGTCTATCAAATAAATTTGTACATGATTGCAGACCTCTTCGATAGTGACCATGGCCTTTCAGAAGCAATATATTGGAAAAAGGAAACACTATCCATATGACTTCCTAAGTACTGATATAAAAATGTTGGAAATTTGACTGTGAAGGATGTGAGACAGGAATGGATGACATATTTGTACTGTTATTTCGAGGTGGAAGGATGGTAAAATTAAGATAGTAAAGCAGAGAATCAGAAGACACCATTTCTTTGCACTGATTACCAGCCACAGATATAATGTGACTATTTGGACCTACTTTTGCAGTATATAAAACAGGGATTTCAGTTTAATTCAAAAGTTTACTTAAAATATCAACTCTCTGTGAACTTCAAAGCATTTTCTTGATGAGTGTTACATAAGTTTACAGAAGACATTATCTAAAAATTGAGATAGTTCAGACATCTGACATTTCAGAACATGTGTTTGCATTCAGAAGCAAATGTTAGGTTATCTCTGAAAAAAAAAGTGTAATTTAGAGCAAAAGGAAAAATAAGCCAATGTGGGCAAAAGAAGAACTGATTTTCCAAGGTAAGAAAACTCAGAAAGATAGCTGAAAAAGTAAATTCTTCAAGAAAAAATGAACTTCACTTTTTATTATGAAGATGATTCAACTGTTAGTACAGAAAATTTCAGTCGCTCTACTGAAATGAGTCTCATTTTACTTTAGAGTTTTGATTTGTTTTAAAGTAGGACAGTTCACACTTTGGTAAAATTATACCAGCCAAAATCCATCTTCTTGCTATGTCTGTCTAGAGTGCATTCTATTCATTTTGTCAAAACCAGGAGAAAAACTGTATCCTTATCCTGTATAATAGAAAACAATTTTTAAAAGAGCACTGAGCTTTCTTGCTATATGTGACTTGCTCCTAGCAAACCACTAATTCAGTCCCAGGCTCCAGAGAACTCTAATCTTATGTTCTGGCCTCTGTCTTGTATTGTAATTCCTCTTAGACACACTGAGAAAACTTCTACAGAACTCATGTAACTAAATGAATTTACAATTGAAGACCATCTTCAACAATTTTATAGTGCCATAATGTTACTGCTACTTAAATATGGTTATATTTCTGTGAAAATTATATATTGACCAAATATAATTTTTTTTCCATATCCTCAACATTTCAAAAGTTTCCTGGTAGTAATTTTCTTAATCATCTTTTACCAGAAAGACATCAACTGTGCAGATAAAAAGACTACATACTGTTTAGAGATGAAATGACACAACTTTTCTGCTGTCTGCATGGGCCCAAGCAACAATCTCTGGCTTTTAAATAACAGAAGTAATGAAAAAGAGCTGGATATGCTTGCCTTAAATTAAAATTTTATTTCTAATGAATGCCTTCTATCTAAATTTCAGGCATACAGAGACAGAAAAGAAGCTCTTCTGAATATTTCCCCTTATGGATCTGTCTCTAGATATTATTTTCTAGGTACTGAAATCCTCTGCAGTAAACTCAAAAAACATACTGCACCAGCAGACCAAAGATGAATTTAAAGCATTCTTCATAGCCCTTAGCTATGAAGTCCATAGCTAAGAGAAGAAAGAGCCCATAGTTCTTACCACTCAAAATAATTTCTTTGTATTCAGAGTATAGAGTTCAGCTTGTCATTATATCATTTACTGATGGAAGACAACACAGACAAGGAAAAGGTCATTCATTAACACGATATTATCTTATCTGATTCTGTTCAAGTATTGATCACATTAATGGTAAACAAGTTAAACTCACAGCTGTTGGTCCTCCAGGCCTTTAAGCATTGTACTTTCATATACTTGGCATTTTATAAAGGAAATATTTGCATTCCTAATCATTGTCATAAATACATTATTTCTGTCATGAAGTTATAATTTCTTGTTTATGCATGCTAATTATGTAAATATTATGTAATCTGATATACAACTGCAAATTAAATGATTGCTTCAGAACTGATTTCCACAATAGATCCACTGAAGCAAAGATCTTGAAATTACAAATTAAATTATTAGATATCTGTGAAGTAGCTTAAAAAACCTTATTTGTTTATGGAAATTTGTAAGAAATTATGTTCAAGCAGCAGGACAGAAAATGAAACAAAATGAAAGGCAGGCAAGAACACCAAGCAGCAAGAGTGTTTACTTTACTATCAGACTTACATTTTGTATTCTGCAGTTATCAAACAACTACCATGCTCTAGTTAGATGCAATTACAATTTAATAACTGGCAATATGTTCAATTACTTATATCTATTTTGCTTGGGTCTACATGATATTTGCAAGCAAAATGACTGCAAAACCTAGAAGATAATATTGCACAGGTTAAAAACATAGCACTGTGTGATAACTTTGCCTATTTAAATTCTGAATTTGGTAAGGGACTATTAAAAAATATCAGAATTTCTCAGAATGAATCATGTTGCTTAATAGTGTCTTTTCTTATTTTTGCAAATATTTTGATTGCTTGTTTATATCAAGATCATTGCTAATATCAGGATCTACTTGAAAAAAGTCAGTCCAGTGGATAATGTCAGGGAGAACCTATTCAGGATAATTCTTTTCTTATCAGGTAACTTACTAAGTACAATACCAGAAAGTATGCTGTATTTAATTTTTACTTTTGTTTAAATAAGAATGCTCAAATTTTTGAACTACTGAGGGGCAAATTACTAGCTAAAATCATGTGTCTCCCACTATAACTTTAGTTTAATCCACATACATTTTTTCAGTCTGTCACTAGATTGTCACATATTCTTCAGTATATGTTGTAAACCTCAAAAAGGAAACAAATTTATACTCTGAGGTGTCCATAGAGACGCATTTTATCAAAATTTGTGAATTTTGATGGAGGTATAGAGATAGCTCATTTCTACAGAATTATTGTCATTATGTAGCTCAAGCTGCTATTTTCCCTGCTTTTGTATATTCTAAACAAAAATCTTCCTCACAGCATTTAGTTTTCTTGATGCAGTTTGGAGGGAAGCAATTTGTCCAGTTCTATTTTTCTCAACTAAGTAGCACTACCTGTTTTAACTGGTGTATAACAGAATAGTTCACAAGCTGAAAGTCTCATCTGTTCAAGAGGACAGAAAATAAGTTTTTCACTGCCCATTTTTCTACAGTTGTCATTTGTATTTCATTTTCTTCCGTCTTCTGTAAATTTGTTCCTTTGGTCAATTTTTCATCGTACTTTTCCTTTCAGCTTTTGTTACGTTCTTTCCCTTTGTAAATTCCTATTGATGTTTTTCTTTTGCTACGGTATTATTTAACTTGACATAAAAGCATGATCATGTGGATTTTGTGCTCCCAGTCCTTCAAATCTTGAGCTGTTGTCCTGATTCTTTTGTTATATAAGTGAAACGTGGTTAAGGCTTTTTTTTTCAACTCAGCAAGATTTTGATTTTTCTGTGTGTCACTCTGTAAGAAAAAGAACATCTGTACGAACTAAAATTTTCATCCTGCAATGTGATGAGTGGGTCCCTGCTTCCTGCCCTGTATCTTTTTAGGATACAATTTAACAATCATTGACTGGTTTTTCTAGCTTTCTGATCACTTTTTATTATTGTCCTAAAAATTTTGTCCACCAGAGAATGATATCTTGAGGAAGCTGTTCAGGAATTTGACTGGGATTTAGTTGAAGGATTCCTCAAAGATGAGTAATATTTCCTCAGCACCTTTTCTGTTGACTCTGGATTTTGCCTCTGTGGCCTGAGCAGAGCTTATTCACCTCCCTGAAATGAACATCTAGTGTGCACCCATTCCAGAATGTCACAGTCTGGTCTCAAAAACGGCCAGAATCCTGAATTCATGAGTATCTGCTTCTCTCATGATCTGAGAGGACTTTGTTCAAAAGGTCAACTTCATATCATTAATGGTACTTTAGAAGATTCACAGATATTGACCTTAACTTATTTATTCTTAACATTACTTTGGGGGGAAAGGAGGCATAATCAATCACTTACAAGTGACAGTGACACATGAAAATTTGAAAGAAGCAGATAGTAGCTGATCATATATTTAATATCCTTATTCACACTTATCTGTTGAATTTAACAGTGATATAAACAAGCCACAGTTAAAACAAGTTAAGATGTAAATATATACTAAATTAAGATAAATTCAGGCATATTACTATCAATAATTATACTTACATTTTCTTTCACCACACATCTTGCATCACAATAAACAATTCTCACTTTTCCTTTTTAGGAATTGTGCATTGAAAGTTGCATATTTCCCCAGTTATTCTTGGAGGGTATGTACCTTTTTTTTTCTAAAAATAAAATAGATCATCATGATGGTAACAGTGTTTTAATACTAAAATGGTTTGGTTGCTTCTTTGTTTTGAACGTTAAATTTAATTCCCTGAATGAAATTTTGTTTACTACTGCTGATGGAAAACAAGCGCTAAAGTTTGCAAATATTCACAAAGAATTCTGTTGCATGCCTAATGGTCTTAGTGAGGTCATTACAGGTAATTTTAATCACTAATATTATTAAGAAAATTCAAAATGAGGTCAAAATAAATTTTTCATTAATTTAGATTTTTAATATATGTTAGATTTTATCAAAATTTTCTCCAGCAATTAGATTTGGTATGTGTTTTAAAAAATTTGTCTGAAGAAAGATTCAGAAGAAAATTAAAGACTAGAAAATATAGTTATATTCACTCTCCCTCTTCCCCAGGTGATAGTTGGGACTTGAAACCAACTTAAATAAACAGTATCTCCAATGTGGAGATCAATATAAGAACTTCTATCTTGAATTAATCAGGCTAGTTAAAATTTATGCTGTTTGTAACCTTTGTTTATGCATTTTTATAGCCTTTCTGTTCAAATTTATTAAGTTATACAAAAAATCCAAACCTCTCTTAAGAAATTGTGACAGCAGAAATACATTTCTGTCATATCACTCTTTTAGCAACTAATTTTCTTTAAAGAAATGTTCCTAAAAGGCATAGAACTATCAAGAGAAAGTATACACTCTTTCCCCAGATGAAACTGAGCCTCAATAAATATAACTTAACATCACAGACAGCCCAATACTTGCTAATTGTTGTAAAACTGCCAGCCTGAGAATGAATGCATGCTGCTGTATGTGCTGTACTGACACCCTGAAGAATTGTTCAGTGAGGTGGTGGGAAATATTTAGGTACAGTTTGTTTGCATTTGTCAGATTCACATTATTATAATAAATGAATTTCCTAGTTCAACAGACCTTTCTGTTATTTCCCAGGGACAGGTTTTAACAGTCATGTTAAAACTCTACCTGTTATCAGTGCTTTCTATAAATTCTTTATTAGTAATTGACATATTAAGCCAGCTTTTATTTCCTCAGTATATGAATATAAATTTTCATCTCATCATAATAAATAATTCAAGCTGAACAGCACTTATAAATGAAGCGCATTTAAAACCAAATATATCAAGCACTATGGAAGAGTTTAATCTAGGAATCTCATTTGTTTTACAAGCTCCACAATCAAGGATTATAGTTATTTTAAAAATATTTGAAATTGCACAGGCATTTTCAGAAGAAGTATTACAGGCAGAAGATGCACAGAAGACATTTTTTTTATTCTAAGATGAAGTTTTAAAAAATTAGTTTTCTGTGTAAAGTGTTCACACTGTACATAATATTATAAATGAAACAGTTTGAAAACAGACAAACCCAAGTATGAGTTATGTTTTTATCCTGAAATTACAAGTTCTGGATTAGTCACAGTACATGTAACCTACAGATAGAGTAACTCAGAGCTCATTAATACTCTCATATTCATTTGCCTTTCAATTCCTGTCACAGATTCTTAACAGGAAAATTATGTTCTTCTCCACTCCTTCTTAAAGCTGAATAATATCTTTAAGCAGAAGAAACTGTGGTCTTCATTCCACCCCAGAAAGCACTATACTGTCACAATATTAGAATAAAATATATGAGTTGTCTGATTAAGAAACAATTAATTTGGTGCCATGGAGCAGTAGAATTCACAGAACACAGAAATACTGCACTTCCTGCCACCTACCCCTACCCTATGAGCAATGAAAAGACTAAAAAAGAAGGTATAATGTAGAAATCATAATGGGTGTATTTGCTTTGATCTTGAAGTGGGGACAGATCACATTCTTTTACAGGAACACAATGACTAGGAAAATATAAGACTCCTCACTATACATCAGTGACTTCATGAGCTTCTGTAGGGCACAGGAGCTGCAATTGCCAGCACAGGTATTACACAGCAAAGTCCTAAACTGAGTAGAGTCATACTCTCAGTTCAAATCTAACATGAGAGGTGCCTAAAGGAAGGTAATTGATTGTTCTATACCTAGGTTTCATCTTTGGTGTATCACTGTGCTGCTGTTGTCCGTTTTTTACACTGCTCCCCATGAGCAACCAGAGAATTTGAGCCTCCCACTTACCTCACTTTGGCTGAATGTGAGCATAAGGAAAGAAATGGAGCAACTCTGCACAGTATCAAATTTTCGTAGCCTTAGTATTCTACTTGCAAGGTCATGAGGATTCCTTCCAACTTAAGGCATAACTCTGTGGTTAAACAGAAAAGCAGTCTGTATTTTCTTTTGTTTTTCACATTTATTGCATCTTTGTTTATATGCCTTTACATTCAATTTCTCCTTTCCTTCCCTCCTACTCTGTCCCCATCCATTTTACTTTATAGTCCTCCAAAATTTATTGTTTTACACAACAGAGTGCAACTTGAGCTTGTTATTGGCTCTTGGTGCACATTTCACTTGATGCTACATCTTGGCTACACAGCTGACTAAACTGTATGCTTTTGCAATCAGTGCAAAGCTGCATGACAGATTACAGTCCTAAATTGAATAATGCCTATAATTATTTTTATCAAACGTCTACTAAATAAAACAGGCTAGAGAAAGAACACAGTAAACAACACAAAGATTCCATTAATCTCAAATGTTTTGTTAAATTTAAAGAAAACAACTGAAACTGTTGCTGCTCCTCTTTACAACTGCAATGTACCTGTGCTGCTGCTTAGTCATAGGCTGCCTATTAAAAGCCTCTTCTTCTAAACAGCCTGAAGTTGTGAAGTTTTAGGAGGAATAGGAAGCCTTTGAGAAGGCAGGAGAAACCTTCCCCTTAGGGAGTGCAGGTAGCAGAATGGGATCAGGGAAGCACAAAACAAGTTTCATAACAAGGGCTGGATTTGAAAGCCTTCATATGTTGAAGTGCAGCAAGGTGCATCACCCTTGTGAAGTCTTTGTAGTGAAATGAAAGGAATTCTGCCATTGTTCAACACCATCAACTTCTGCTTCTTTATCCCTATAGTACTCCTTTATATATAAGGCTTTATAACCAAGTGTCGTGGTTTGACACTGGCCAAATGCCAAGCACCCACAAAAGGCACTCACTCACCCTTGCCTGCCACAGCTGGGCAGAGGGGAGAAAAATTTAGTGAAGGCTTCATGAGTTCAGATAAGGACCAAAAGAAAACACTCCAAGGACAAAACAGGCTCAGTTTAGAAGTACTTCATACCTAAAGTGAATTTATTATTAACAAAACCAGAGGAGAGTAACGAGACGTAAAATAAGCCCTTAAAAACACCTATTTTGCCCCAGCCCCTCCTTACCTCTCACTGACAGTGCAGGGGGACAGGGAGTGGAGGTTTGGTCAGTTCCTCACCCAAGGTTTTCTTCTGCTGCTCAGGGAGAGGAGTCCTTCCCCTGTGAGGCTGTGGGGTCC
>VZTZ01029901.1:202636-253357 GCA_013400955.1 Drymodes brunneopygia | reverse complement strand
TGTTGTTTCCCTCACATGTTCTCACCTCCTCCTCTTCTCTGAAAGAAAACTCTGTGGACTTCATTTTGATTTTATTCTTAAATCTGTTATCACAGAGCCATTACCATCATCTCTCATTGGCCCAGCCTTGGCCAGCAGCATGTCCACCTTCAGAGCCATCAATCAGGGATTGGCTCTGCTGGACATGGGGGAAGCTTCCAGCAGCTTCTCACTGAAACCACCTCTTTGGCCCCTCCACTACCATAAACCAGGCCGTGAAAAACCAACACACCAAGTCTGATTATTTAGTAGATATGCCATGGAGCTTATGAGCAGCTGTAAGTTTTTGTTTATCTACAAAACATATTTTATCTACGTATGTTTATCTACAAAACATATTAGCTACATCTCAATAGCAACAGCAAACCTTGGAGAATTTTTCTCAATATTCAGGAATGCTATTCTTAACACATGGTTTTTGCTTTCTATCTAATAATAAAACTGTAGTCCCTTAATACAGTAGTGGGTAGCATACATGATTATCTTAAGAAATGTTAATTTGTTGAGTTTTAGGACTTTTATGGAAATTAAATTTAACTAACTGCTGAAAATGAGAATGAAAAAGAAGAATTACACAAAGACAAAAAAGCCCAGAGAAACATTTTCTTTTCTTTTCATATAAAATCAGTTACTAAGGCATAGTTTACTAAGATCTTTCTTGGCTAGCTGATATATTATATGCAGACTATATATATATAATATATAACTTAAGTCTATGGCAAAAGCAATGCTTTTATTGGCAAATACATATATTATTGGACAGTTCTACAAAGAATGAGGTTAGAAGGATATTTACAGTTTTTGCAGTCCCTTTTTCCCAAAACTTTTGTTTGTTTGTTAGGTTGGTTGGTTTGTTTTGTTTTGTTGGTGGATTTTTTTGGGTTTTTTTACAAAATCTGTTTTGGCAGAAGTCAAATGTAATGTGCACAACAATAATGCAAATTCAGGAGGAAACCATGAGGTTACTTCAATACCTTTTCAATGTCTAAAATTTCATCTACGAAAATGAGCATATAAAAAAAGGGAACATATCTCCAGAATGAGCAGTTTTGTTTTCCTCTGAATTTCTAACAATGCATGCAACAACCAACAAATGAACCAATTGCCTACAGCTTAGAAAAATAATATTTGCAATAGTCATTTTATATCTGCCTATAATAAAAGATTATTCATGTTCGTTGACACTTAACCACAGCTTATCTGACTACATGAACTGATATTTATGACATAGAGAATGAAAATTATTTTAGTACATTTCTATTATTTGCATTGTTGGCAAAATTTCATGCCCATTACTAGTTTCTCTCAAGCCATTTAAATATTTTGGCTTTGGCAATACAAAGAAATTTTCTGGGTTCTAAAAAAGCAATTAGTTTATGTACATTCCTAAATTAATAAAAAACAACAGTAATTTGTTATTAATACAACTCCAAACTATTCCTTAATTTTTAATAGAACAGAAAATCCATTTACACACTACAAATGCTCTACTAATTGAAAAGCTATAAATTAAAAGTCTGTGTAAATATCTTCTTTCTCAGTCAACAGAAAATATTCCCTCTTTCTCCACAAGAATGAATGCATTTCTTTTAGATGTCACAGTTTGAAAACATATAGTTTTTGTTTATAAATTTCTCTTATGATAATGAACAATATTTGACTTTTAGACATTCTTACTTTTACTTCATATAGTATTTTGGTAGATGTCTAAATTTACTGTGACAGAAAATTATCACGGGCATTTAATTTGTTACTTAGTTCAGTATCTTTTTCTCATTAAAAAGTGTGAGTAGAAGTTACTTACCAAAGATCTTCCCCCTGCCATATTTCAAAGAAAGAAGTGATACACAGAAAGATTTGTGAAGCCCAGGATTTTCAGTTTACCATCATCTTTTATTCCTATTTTCCCAAATAACTTTTTCTTTAGAAACACAAACTTGGGTTTTTACTCATAGAAAGGACTGAAACATTATTAATTTTTGGTTGTTTTTTTTTTTGTATTCATGATCATGGTTTTTAATGAAATTTTCAGGATACTGAAGTTTGTTGTGAATCACTGGACACAAAATTAATGCCTGAAAAAAAACGGATTAAATTAATTTGATATTTGTTACAGATAAGAGAGTAAACAATAATTGGAAGTCGTTTCTCTTAATCCATTTTTAAAAGGGAAAGATGATCTATGCCAGAACACAACCTAGCCAATATTATTATTGTTTTTCAGTAATTTAAGAAAACATACATAGTATTTTAAAGAGAATTCAATCAGTAATTTCATGGTGTTTCAGCAATATCCTTACAAACTCATGAAGATGAGAGTCATCACTCCGAAATATCTAGCAAGAAAACCCTACTTAGAGCTTTGAGATCTGTGAAAAATTTAGGTTTTAAGAGCTTTGATTTTAGTAAGTAACAAGACTTTTTCACGTATTTCCTTATAGAACAACTCTTTGCTAGGCATGAGGTTTCATAGAAATAATTACCTTTAAGTATGAATCATTAATAGGCCCAATAACAGGAAACTTCATGAAGTCAAATGCAGAGACATTCTCATATAATTTCATGCAACTTATTACTCAAGGAAGGTATTCCTACATACTTAAATACAACCTGTTACCTTGGGAAACTGGCGTAAAATGGCCTTGGTGGAGACAAAATGGCACTTACATTGCTATCCAAAGAATAGATGCACATGAAAAATATACTACTATCAGAGGTACTGTGAAATAAAATGAGGAAAAATAAAGCAGAGTACAGATGATCTCATATCTGTCAGTGCTAGGGTAGCTTTTTGCTTGGGACAATGCTATCCAGTCACTCCAGAACCTTACAGACAAACATACAATTGCACCTTATTATATACTATTTTTTTTTTTCAGCATTTAATTTCTTTTACCTTCTCACCAACACAGGAGAGGAATTTAACTGGGGATGCAATAAGCAAAACATACCTGTTTTTATACAGTTGAGGCAGGCTGGAGTCAGGAAATTCAGGAAGTTTTCTGACAATGCTTTTCTTAAACCACTGACTTGACCATTCTACAAAGGAAGTAATATTTCCTTTGGTTTTTGTTAAACATAAGGCTTAATGCACTGAATGATGTGTTATTAATGTAACCAGCAAGAGAGAGGGGATGTGGAATGTGCCTGAGATGGTTTTCCCAGGGAACTGTCTTCTTATGATTTCCTGAGTTGCCTCCATTTTCAGCATTAATATTCTATCAGTGAGAGAAACACTTCTGCTCTCATTATACCTTTGAAATATTTGGTGGGATATAAATCTGGCATCTTTGCTCTAAATGACATAAGCAATACTTTTATAATAGCTAGTACTAGTCCCTGGGAGTTAGGAGCATGGGCTCTAGTGCTGGATAGGTTGTGCCACTGATATTGGACAGAGCAATCATGGTATTTAAGTTTTCTTGTCTTTAAGCTATGAACAGTAATATTCTTCATTCCTCCTTTTGCCTAATTTTTTAATAAACAGATGTGAAATCTGATACAGGTAGGATTGAACATGTTTGAAGTACACTTGAGATTATATACAATTTGAGATCTGGGTAAATGGAAGGAATTTCAAACCAGGCAAACAGAATTCATCTGTGACTACCTTGTAGTCCTTTTTTTCAGGCAAAATCTGTATTAAATTATTGGATTACATTACGTAGGATACAGCTCAATGGTGAAAGACCATGAATGTCTCATTGACTGTCAATTATGATTAAACAGTTTTCTTGTTCTGACAAGACACAAAGTACTTGGACACATGCAGTCATTCTTACTACCTAATTACAGTCTGACCTTGACCATAGAAATCTTATTTGCTTAACCATAAAAGTCTAATATCTATGACAACAATGTGTTTTATAGCCTGGAAATTTATCAGGAATTTAAGATGCAAATGATCAGTAGGAGATACGAAAACCTCACCAATGACAAATTATTTCAATTATTTTATCACAGAAGATGTGATTAGTAGTGGAGCAAAGAATTGTGATGGCAGACTTTACTAAATATTTAGAGGAAGATAAGCTGACAGGATGAAAGAAGATAATTTTTTTTGAAAGAACACTTCACAGACACAAAATAGAAGGAATAAAGTGGTCAGGTTATTCAGCAGACTACAATCAAATATTGATATCACTGAAATGTCAACACCCATGCTATTCTACATAGAAGTGATTTGGAAAACAAAAGAGAACTGGAAAGTAACAAAACTTGCTGATATTACAAAGATTACTTGACATCCAAAGAAAAAACAATTGTGAAGAATTAGTGGTTTCTACCAGCACCATTCAGGAAGGTATTTATTACATTGGTGGTGACACAATGAAGAAGAGGAAAGAGAAGAGAAGAGAGGTTCGGAGAGGTTCAGAGAGGAGAGGAGAGGTTCGGAGAGGAGAGGTTCGGAGAGGAGAGGTTCGGAGAGGTTCGGAGAGGAGAGGAGAGGTTCGGAGAGGTTCGGAGAGGTTCGGAGAGGAGAGGTTCGGAGAGGTTCGGAGAGGTTCGGAGAGGAGAGGTTCGGAGAGGAGAGGTTCGGAGAGGAGAGGAGAGGTTCGGAGAGGAGAGGTTCGGAGAGGTTCGGAGAGGAGAGGTTCGGAGAGGAGAGGTTCGGAGAGGAGAGGAGAGGTTCGGAGAGGAGAGGTTCGGAGAGGTTCGGAGAGGAGAGGTTCGGAGAGGAGAGGAGAGGAGAGGAATTATTTCTCCTTGAAGAATACTGTGAAGTATAACTCTCTAAACTGAAAAAATACCAGGCTTCTGAGACATTTTGAAACTGGCCTATTCAAACCTGTTTTCAGAATCATTAGAAACCATGGTTAATAAGCACAGTAATTTTTTGAGAGAATTTCCATGATCCTTAAGTTAGAAAGCTTTTGCATACCTTCCAGAATTTTGGTGTTAACTGTGAAATAAGTGGATTAGCCCTGAGGACAGGTGGAAGTATCTGGTAAGACACTGAAAACAAGCACAGCACCACAAGGGGTACAATGGAAGACACTTGGCAATAAAACCGACAGTGAAATGTAGTGCCAAGAAACACAGTCATTTAGCTGACTGCAGAGAGTTATACAACAAAAAACTGAAAGCCTGGAGAAATACTTCAGGTCCAATCAGCTGTAAATTTTGTGATTTGAGCTCCTACCCTCATCTTCAATCCATGTATCTTTCCTTTTCTACCTGATAAGCAGAATGAAACATCAGATATTCTGGCAAGCTACAAATCAATTTCTATTACTCTACTGATCAAGATAATTTATCTTTGTCATACTTCAAGCCATTCAATCTCAGTGACACAGTTGAGTTCTAATTTTTAGTTTGCTCTAGAGGAAGTGGTTTTGTTTTGAAATGATGTCCAAACTTCCCATGTTTAATCAAATATACATAAAAATTCAAACCAATAAAAAAAAAATAATGTGACTCACTACCAGTAAAATAGTAATTTTCCTGTATTCACTCTTTTGTTTATCATGGCATTAAGATTTGCTTTGTATAAATGGTTTCTGTAATATTGACTCAATTTATGTCAATCTACATTTTTACACATCCTTGAACAGCTTGCTTTTTTTTTTCTGAACTATAGAAGTGCTGCCAGTCTTATTTACTTTCCATTGAAAACACAATCCCTCTATAAAAAAAATTCAGAAATGATAGAACAAAAGTTTATTTAAAATGCTTCCATGGACATAACCAAATAATACATACTTTAAATTTTAAATACCTGTCATTTCAAATATATGGCTATTTCTTTCCTAGGCAACAGAAACTGAAGACTTGTTTCTAAGGGTGCAGGTACACAACAGCCTGTTGAAAGCAATAGTGACCTGTTAATTAATATTTTTTACCATAAGAAAAAAAAACATATAGTCCTTCCATTTCAAAATCCCACTGTCCACAGCTTAGTGCAAAAGATCAAAAAATTTTCAGATCTCTCCAGCCATCCCTCAAAGGATGTCCAACAGCAAACAGAGGTGGAAGATCTGAAGACTGGTGGTAAATTTACCTTGATAAGAGAGCAAGGAGGGATGAGAATCCTGCCCTCGACTCGAGCAAGATTTCTTCTGAAGTTTTGGCCCATGCCCCAGAATAATATATCCATGCTGGGTACTGCAGATGCTTCCTCTAGTAGAAAAATCAGAACAGAAGAAGTACTGAAAACAGAAAAATATTCCTGCCTGCAGAAAGTTCAGAGCAACTGTTCTTTTCTTTCTGAGACAGGAAAACCTGAACTTGAACACTATTAAGTTGCCTTCCATATCTGAACATTCCCAAAGATTCCTGACTTCAGTCCATCTTCACTACAGAACAGAGTAGCATCCAACACAGCATAAGCTAGGGTCACCTATTCATGAGTTTTATTCATTAAATAAAAATTACCTCAAATCTAGAGAAGTGTGTTCTGATTTAAACAGTCAGAGAATGTACATCTAATACAGGAAATTATCATTGAAAATTTTAGTGCAAATCTTTTTGAATACAAAACAGAGAAACATGATCCTAATTTAGTCCAGAAAGCCATCTAGTCATACTGAAAAATTAAAGCTGAAACCCATATCATTAAAAATGACTGTTTTTATCTTTCAAAATGTTCTTCTTGTCTATTCCAGGTAGACTCTACAAATTACTCCTCTATATCTGTAAAATACTGTTGAGGTGAATATATTTTCAATACATTTATTACAAAAATCTTTATTCTGTCTGCATATAGTTTATTAATGCTTAGCAATGACAAATCAAAAAACAAAGATGTTTTTCTAAATTATCAAATACATTGACTTGTACTCTCATATATTTATAAGAGACTTCAAGCACACCTTTAGCATCAAAATAAATTGTCTTACAGCATTTTTCAGTGGAAAACTAGTTTTGGCAGTTATTATTTTAAGATAAACCTGCCTTTCATATCTCTCAGATTACTCCAATCAACATCCTGAGGCCCTTTTTTAACAAAGGAGCTGCAAGAGACATGCCAAGGATGGAGGTAACATGCCAAGCCTGAGGCAGCTCCTTCCCTACCCTACCCTTTCAAGCTGCAGTCATCTATTCAAAAGGCTGCTGGGTTATTGCTGAAGGAGAAATAGCGGGAAATGTCCTTTTTTTTTTCTCATAAATGCATAAACCACTACCAACTAAAAAGTTACAATCAGTTAATAAATAACTGGCAGCAATAATTCAAACCAAAATATAACAAACTGTTATCCTAATTTAAATTCATAAACAGTTTACATGTTAGATATTGATTTTTTTTCTTATGTTCTACAGGCTTTCCTCCACAGAATAAGATTTGACTTGAGATACGACTTTCAGTGGAAAAATAGGAGGGCATGAACTACCTTTTCAGGTAAGAAGAAAGGGTCTCTTCTCTTTTTGTTCACTTAATAAATACTGAGCAGGATCTCTAGCCAAGGTATAAAGTCTCCAGCTGAGCGCTCTCCTCTGACAGAGTTTGAAGTCACAGTGCTGACTCCCAGAAAAATGCACTACCTGCCAGGATACCATTAAACTTTCATATTGATATCTTCAATCAGGAAATATTACTTGGAACAAGATCTGGAACACAGGCATATCATGTACCTGCTCAGAGTGTTAACTATCCAGAAAACAAGATTTTAGGAGATTATAATGTCATCCTAAGGAAACCTGTTTCTAGAGAAAGGTTTGGCATGACACTAATTTAATCTGACATAATTCACCCGTGGTTCTGGCATAGTGCTTTTCATCTAGACTCTTCACCATCATTTTGATGGATTTATTTTAGTTTACCTGAAACTGGCTCTCTTTCCTCTGTTCCACATTCTCATTGCAGTAACCACTTGGAACAAGACTCTTACCAGCTTTTGATTTCATTATGGATTGATCCCAAAATATGATTTTTTTAAATTTTTTTTTTTTTTTTGCGGTGAGAATAATCACTCACTGGAACAACCTCTCCAGGAACTTGATAGAGTCCTTGTCACTGGAAGTTTTCAAGACACGATTGGATTGCTGGATAATCTCATCCAGGCTGTCTTTCTCATGAAAGGTTGGACTGGATGACCTTTAGTCTTACCTTCCAGCCTGGCTTGTTGTATGGTTCTGTGTTTCTATGATTCCAAGTTCAGAGGTTCTGTTCCTGGACTGGAGGATGGGATCTGACCCAGGCTCTACTAGACTGCTCTGTTAGGCCCAAAACCCTACTTCTTCATAGTTAATTATTTCAAGTCAACTCCCATTCCCAGAATACTCTACATCATGGTAGCCATTAGATAGGTTAGGAACATGCAGACCTCTTCATAGTCTGGATTATTGCCTTAAACACTAAACTAATTAATATAAGCGTAATGGCATTTCTTTAACAATGTTTTAACTATTTTCTTAAAAAATCCCCAACTTGAAAAAAATTTGAGATGCACTGAAAAGGATGAATACATAGTCCTGATGATTAGCCACACAAATTTTTGAAGACACCACACTGCATAAATTATGGAGTAGATTATGAGCTTCTGTCTTTGCAACCTTACTGTGAAGGAATTTTCTTTCCCCAATAGACATTCCAGTACACAGGAACAGTAATATACTATTTCTTAGGTTATATCTTTTTGAGCAATCATATGAAGCATAAGTACTCACCAATTCATCACAGTACTGTACATTTATTTTTGAAAAAATTAGAAGAAACAAATCTCCATATATGGACTTCTACTGTAATAAATCTATCCAGATAAAATGCTGAAATAACACATGGTCTAAGAAAATCATTGAACAATAGGTCTGACTTGTAAAATTTTGGAATTGTTTTACCTGAGGTCTTACATTATAAACCATTTTATATTCAAAAGACTGCAAAGGACAAAAAAAAAAAGAAAAGAAATCAAAAAACCCCAAAATATTTCATTACAGTTCAGCTGCTTGTCTTAATTTTGAAAGAAGTAGGCAAGGCCTGTTCACTACGTCCAGAGTCAGTCAACAAAAAATCATTATTCTGGATTCGCATACCTGTAAGATAAATAAAATTCACACCGAAATAACTAATTACTGCTGACTGTAGCAAACTGTCAAAAATAAATCTGCAGAAATAATTTATCAATCCCTTGAATATACAAAATAATCTGGTTTCATTAAATACTTCACCAAGAAGACAAGGTGAATTTTCAAACTAATTCAAGCTTTTTAAAATTATTTTTCAGTTTTTTAAAAAATAAGACTGCTTTTTTTGAGTAAGATGCTTTTTTTGTACTAATGATCTGTTTCATGTAATGCATGTTAGTCTCAGATTTCTGAGACCAACAAATAGTTCAAATAATGTTACATTCACCAAATGAAGATAATCTTGGTAAATGAGACAATGCATTCTTCAATGCCACACAAAGCAGTTCTAAAACTGCCTTCATGGCAAGTGTCATTTTCCCTATGATGCAGTCCAACAGTTTTTCTTCAGCAGACTCATATCAAGGAGTGTAGGCTGTCTGGAGGAGCCAGTGACAGAAGTATTCTCCACATCCATTCCATCTTTCTCTAGCCTTGTTTGATCATTACTTCTCAGTGTCGTCTGATATGCGATACCATTCCACCACCATTTTATCTGCTCATCTGCTGATTGCTTTCCTGACACTTTGCCCTCCGGTAACACTAGCTTTGATTGTTATCCAATCTTTTTGCTAAAATAGAAAAGAGTTTCAGTGTTGTCTCTCAGATGTGTATATTGAATGTCAATTACATACCAACTGTTCAAGTATCTACCCACCAGCAGTTCCAAACATTGGCTGTTGAAGGTGAACAGGTATAAAAAGGAAAATAAATAAAGATGATTATTGAGCATAGTCTGTTTATCAGACATGTGAACTGTAGACCAGATAAATCTACACTTTTGACAGAGGTTTTTTTATATGGATTCTCTATCAAGTTGTTCTACAAGGAAGATGTAAAAAAATAAAGAAATTTGAAGGTTGCATATATGCTCAGTGAGGAAAAAAATTCTCTTAACAACAATGGTGTTCTAGTGACAATATAAATCAGTGATCCGCCTAACCTAATGACAAAACTACAGAATGAAAACACTCAGAAACTCACAGAGCTGAAGGATTCCCCTGAAAGTGTGAATACATTCTGGCCACATAAACCAGAAGTTCCTCAGTGTGGAACAGATTCGACTCACTGTCTGTGGCAGGGTAGATATGAACATTGTGCAGGCAGTGCTGGCTACATTTTTGACATTCTGTTTACCACATAGGAACTGTGTGCTGCTGGGCTGAAATCACTGTCAGAATGTGCAGCTGGATGAATTTCTCTTATCTATTGACACATGTGGAGCTATACTGTCTCTTGGGCTGGATTTCTTGTTGAAATGCTCAATAAGTACTTGAACAGAAAGATCCATGCTACCTGTCCAGCACTGCTTAACCCTGTTATGAAGATAAACAGAATGCCCTCCACATGGATTTTAATTTCCATGAAAAAAAATAAAAAAATAGAGCCAGAACCTAAATAACAAATTGCCTTTCTCCTTCATAAACGTGAAATGGTGACATCATCGATTCTGACAAGATGCCCATAGATTTATTTTTTCTTTGCTGTTTCAGACAGAAATTGAAATTTTAATGCAATGTCACGAAGACACAGAAAAGTTTACTGAGAGCATCATTCTCAAACAATAAGGTCAAAAATGACAGATGGAGCTTAATAAGTCATCATATTTCAGGAAAATACAAATTATGAGTGCTGTTAAGACAATTAAGGTCTTGCAGAAATTAATGCAACAATTAATTCTTACAGAATGTTTGATCTTGGGTGTGAAAATCTACTATCTCTCCAAATATAAAACTCTAATATTTTTTCATTCTTTCCTTCTCAGAACAACAGAATGACAGAATGCCTGTTTCCAAATAAAAAACAAAATCACTCTTACCTTTGAAAATATCTATATTAATAAATTAAACACTGTCCAAAGCACCTCCCTTGATGCACTGTTTAATCAGAGGCCTTTTATTTTTATTATTTCGAAATGTATTGTTTCAGAACAATGTCTGAGTAAGGTAACTACCTGTGATGATTAGAAAAAGTTAAAGGTTTCCTACAAGATTTCTATGGAAACTATTGCTTTTACTAAGCCCATTTTTACTGAGAAAATATTTAGTAGGATTTCTGTATTTTAATTTACCCAAAATTAACATTTTATTTCAGGCCTTAGAGTTCATTAAGAACACTAATTAATACTTATTTTGTTTTGCAGTTCATTTCAGATCCTGATGACTGACTCTTCCTGGAGGGATTCCTATGATATGTCTCAGAAATTTTGTTCAAACAGTGATTTCTAGTAGATAAAGAGAGCAGGGATATATGACACCTTGAATGGTATTTCTTAAAGCAAACAAGCAGTACAAGAGAGTTAAAGTAAACCGGAATGCAATATTGTCTTCATAACCCCTTCTTGCCCTCTAAAATGGGGAAAAATTTGGAATAAAAAGAAAATAAAATATTTTATCAATCTGAAATTAGGAATATTTTATGGTAGTCTGTTTTATAAACAGGTTTTCTTTCCTTAGAGTTAATACAGAAAAAAATCAGTGCTTACCTTCTGCCTGTTCTAATTTTGTATGAAAATTTTCTTTTAGAAACAGAAATGCAAGGGACTATTATAAATGAAAGCAAACTTTAAAAATTGTGTTCCACTCAGGGGTAAAAAACTGAAACATAAAATTACTCTCTAAAGACTACTGGAAAGGTGACTCCAGATCAAACCTTTTCCATAAAGGCCAAAGAAATACCATTTTATCCTGTATTAAATTTATTTTACCCATTATATTAAATTTTATTATAACCCATGAAAAAGTGATACATTGGATTTTTTGACAGCAGGCTGTCCTCCTGCAGCTCATGAACAACCATGGGGATGCAGAGATCCACCTGCAGCCCATGGAGGAAAACCATGCCGGAGCAGGGGCATGCCTGAGGCTGTGAGCCTGTGGGGGGCCCAGGCTGGAGGAGGCTCCTGGCAGGGACCTGCAGACACATGGAGAGAGGAGCCCAGGCTGGAAGTAGTTTCCTGGTAGGACTTGCAACCCCCTGGGGGATTCACTGGAGCTGGAGCAGGCTGTGCCTGAAGGACTGTACCCTATGGAAGAGTGATCCACACAGCAGCAGTTCATGGAGAACTGTTGCCCATGGGATGGATTCATATTGGAGGGACCCCACACTGAAGCAGGGGAAAGACCCTTCTCCGTGAGCAACAGCAGGAACGGTGTCCAGAACCCCCACCCATCCCCTGTGTCCCTGGACCATTGCAGGGCAGAAGGTAGGGCTGGGAAGGAGGTGAGGGGGAAGTTTTGAATATTTATTTCACTTCTCATTATCCTGCTCTGCTTTTGACGTGAAATGTGCGAATTTCTCCAGCCTAATTTTAAAGTATTCCTGTGGAACAATGTATCTTCTCTGACCATTCGTTAAATTATCTCTAGTCTTTTAAAAGAATGGAGATGAAATGGATCTCAGTTTTGCAATACGCAGTTTTAAGGTATCTTCATGAATATCCAATATAATGTCTTCTATCTGGCACTTTCAAAGTGTATTAATGACAAAAGGAGAACTGTACCAGTGTTGCAATTTAACCCCAGGTGGTAACTAAGCACCACACAGCCAATCACTCACCTTTCCCCGATGGAGTTTGAGGGGAAATCAGAAAAGTGAGAAAAATGATGGGTTGAGGTACAGATAATTTAACAGGCAAAGCAAAAGCCGTGTACACAAGCAAAGCAAAAGAAAGAATTAATTCAACACTTCCCATGTTCAGCCATGCCCAGGAAAGCAAGGCTCCATCACACATAACAGCAACTTGGGAAGACAAATGCCATCACTCTTTTTCCACCCTCAGATTTTTGTGCTGAGCATGACATCATTTGGTACTGAATGTCCCTTTGGTCAGTTGGGGTCAGCTGTCCCAGCTGTGTCCCCTCCCAACAGATGGTGCACCCTCAGCCTTCCCACTGGCAGGGCAGTATGAGGAGTAGAAAAGGCCTCAAGTGTGTAAGCCCTGCTCAGCAATAATGTGTTACCAACACTGTTACCAGCACAAATACGAAACGTGGCCCCATACTAGCTACTGTGAAAGAAATTACCTCAGCCAAACACAGCACAACCAGAAACATGGATATCAGCAGAAAAAGGATTATTCCATCTTGGGTCTGTACAGAGTCTAAAGTCATGAAAACAGGCTCATACTGAGGATATGAGAGATATTTAAAACTCAGCCTGTAGTGGAAATACTTCTTTCATCTTTTATCATTTGCTGTCATTTCAATTGTTTGACTTGTCTTTAAGCCATGTCTTAAATTTGACTTCCACAAATTTAGCAGAGTGAAACATTTAAAAGCTTCATAAACAGAGTTTTTTTGTTAAACTGAAAAACAGATGGAAGCCAGCAAGCAATAAGTGTCAATACATCAACAAATTATAGTCTGTCTCTTGAGACAATACCACTGGGCTCAAATTCATTACCTTTACTTACACTGAATAATTATACAGATCTAATTTCACAAGAGGCTACATACAAAGTAGGGTATTAAATGTCACTAATGAATGTAGAATCAGGCCCAGTGACAGAAACAGGAGTGCAATCGCTGCTCTATGTTAGATTTGCTGAAACAAGCCAAATACTACTGTTTTAAACATACAGTCTCAGGTCATACATTTGTGAATTATGCATGTTGCTTAAATCCGCCTAAAACTGTGAAATCTTTGTGACTTGATGAAGTAAGGGGGAACATATGTGAGCATAATGTTTATAATAGATTTTCCACATCTGTCTTTTATTAAGAAAGCACAAGTATCGTTACACATGCAAAGTCTACATGATTAGACAACTCAATTAAGAGATCTTTGGCATTGAATCATCAACAATAATCAACAATAATATCACTAGTTTGCAACATTTTGTAATAGAAATTTTATTGAGGTAATTATAAAATATATTGGTGGATTTTTACAAATGACAAACTCTTAGGATAGCTGTGCCCAAACTAACATGGTTGCAATGATCCAGGCTCTACCAAGAATACAGAAATATCACCCAAGCATGAAGAGGAGGAACACCAAAAGGCAAAGCTTAACTGTAGCTGAATTTGGCAGTGGAAGTGAAGGACAGGGAGGGCCTCTATTGTCACTTTATCAGTCAAAGATAGACTGAAATAGTAATAGTTCCTACACCTAGAGGACTTAATTTGACAACAGACACAGAAACAGAAAAGGCTCTTGCTAGCTCCTGTGTCTCTATCTTTGCTGATAAATCTGCCCTAAGGCCTTCCAGATCTCGGCCTCAAGGCAGTGTGCCATAGGGGAAACATAACCCCCAGCAGAAAAATTAAATAAGAACCACTTAAGCAAACTGAACTTCTACAAGCCCATGAAATCAGCTAGATGGTTAGAAGGTACCCAGGATGATTAGAAGTGCTGGATGATACCATTGTGAGGTCTTGCTCAAAAGCAGAGTACCCTTAGGCTGGGAAAGATTAATTATGTCTATCTGCAAGAAAATCAGGAAGGATCTGGGCAACTATTGGTAGCTGTCCTGACCTTATTACTTGGGAAAGTAATAGATCAACTTTTCTTGGAAACAATGCACAAGGATAAGCAGAACAAGATGATAGAGAGCAGTCAGCGTAGATCCTTGCCCAAAAGAGAAGTCAAGGTCCCAAATACGGGATCCTGTCTATCCTAACCCAAACCCCACATTTTTTCTCTCTAGTTATGAGTATTGTTTTCTCTTAATTAATATCCTCTTTTCTCTCTCCTCTAAAAACTAGGATGTGCTAAATTTATAAGCTGATGCTGCTATGTCTAAAGTCTACATAGTCCAGTTTGTACCAGCCTTACTAAAAGACTTTGGGTTTTTATGGAGACAGATTTTTGTTTACAGTTCAAAAGGGAAAATATAATTTGATTTGCATGGTTCAAAATGATTTATGTAGCATTTTCTGGCCACTGTAATCAAAATTGAAGAACTTATATTATACTCTATGCACTGTGATCTAAGCTTCCATTTATAAGCCTAATATAACATAGAATAGAATATTGAACAATCAATCAAGAAATTGAGACACTGATGACTAAATTATACAAAATGTGAAAATTGATGACTCAACTGCTGAGGTTGAAATTTCAGGGTACTGTAAATATCAGAGAATTCAGCCTACATTGATGCAAGTTCATAAATTCAGTTTAAAAACATGGAGTCATGCAGAAAGAAGAAATATAAATACCAAGAATAAAACATTTCTCCCCTCGGAAACATGATTTTCCTGTTCCATATTTTAACCAAGAATGCATTCCAAGACAGAAATGCTGAACTGAACAGCACACAACTGAAAAATACGTTTGAATAGAAGATATTTTCCATTACACTAAGAAATTAAAAAATACCCTTAAATGTTACATACTCTGAACATCAGCTTTGCCTTCTGGTACATTATAGACAAATCAGGAGCCAAATCATACCTGACATCCATTTCTTACAAACTTTACTTCAAAGAAATTCTGTCTAGTAGACCTAACTAGTCTTAAATTAATTTATAAGCATTGCTAATAAATATTGCTTTCCATGGACCAAAATATTAAAAATAGCTCTTTGTGTGGCAGAATAATGAGAAATTATGCACTCTTTCAGTGTATAATAGTATGACTTCAGAGTCACTGATTCTTCATTTTTTATACCTTTCCTCTGAAGGTTTAATCTGTGAGGCAAGTGCTTTTTCTTCCTGTGTTTTGGCACAGAGAAGCTTGACATTGAAGCAGAACTTCTACATGGTTCTGTAAGACAACGAATGATTAAGGGTTACTGACACTTGCAATAATAACTGAACCACAGAAAACCTGTATGAAATCTTTACTGGAAGTTCTGCCGTGGGTCTGAGTGGGCTTTAGGGGCTGACATTGGCATTCAGTGGGTCATCATATTGCCTTGTCTACAAATGTAGCTTGACTTCTGCCATGTAGAAAACTATGAGGATGGATATTACCCTTCTTCTATTCCCATCTGATCATGGGCAACCACTTTTTAATGGAAAAATATTGTCTCAGACTCTTTTGTTTATTTTTTTCTTTAGTGTGTCAACAGCAAATTCTCAAATTCCAAAACATCAGAAAAATGTTAAATAAGCGTAAGAGAATTGTCCCTTTAAATGATAGATTGCCTTCTATGTTAGATCTGCCTTAAGGTAATTTTCTTCAGTGACATTGTGTTTGATCTGTTTTGACAGTAACAACTTTCAGCAGTGGAAGTGGGGTCTAAAGCTTTGAGCAGCAGAGAGCCATATGGTACCATCATTTTTTTTTAAGTAGAGCTCTGCACTGAAGTACGTAAGCTGCTCTGTGCAAAACTGACACACTTTGTATATAGCAAGAGTTGAATGTATTTTCCAGCATGTTATCAATGGTTCTCAGCAGAAATCAATAAGAACACGTTGAAAACAGTTTATGAAATAATTTGGATTACCATACTTTGTATCAATGTTACGCTTTATGGCATTTGGCCCTATATTACCTCATTGTTTACTAAAAAAACTAATGTTAGAAATCTGTCAGGGTTTAAGTTTGTTTTCTCTGGATTAAGAATATATAAAGTGGTATATTCTTAAGTGGAAAGGAAATGTTACATGTTATACTTCTGTAAAGCAACACAGAATAAGAGTAAAGGAATAAATCCTTATTCTTTTATTGCAGATTTTTATTTGACTGTTCTCCAATAAACGCAGAGTTCCTAGCTGACCTGTTATGCCATACCCTCTTATTATAAAAGACAAATAAGGAACTGCAACCCCAAGGTTAAGTGAAAGCTATTTCTAATAAAATATCATATTTATTTAATAAAGTGATGGTTATAACCCTACCCAGAATAATATTAATATTTTATGATATCTAATAGAACATGAAAAGTTCTGCAGTATTAGTCAGAATTTCTTTATACATATAATGTATAAAAATGTTTTTCAATTTAATAACTCAAGTATGATGCTTGAATAGACTAAGTTGTGTCATCAGTAATAAATGTAGGACATGATTTTAATGACAAAATTTTAATATTGTTACAAAAATTAATTGGGTAATGCAACTTGTTTACAGCAGTCACTGATGCCAAATATTTGCTTGTTCAGAAACCACACAAATACTAATATATTACTTCTGATGATTTATTTGGAAAATATTTAGTCATTTCTGATGTTCATTACTCTGAAAGTAAAAGACCCTGCAGATGTTTCCTCTTAAGCTAAATACTAAATATTTACATTCCTTGATTCTCTCAAACCTGTATTTTCACACACTGACATAATAAATTAGTTTCAAGACACAGACAGAATAAAAAATATGAAACTTGTTGAATCAAGAATGCCTGTCAGCTTTTCACAGGGGCACCTAAGTGCTCTTGAAAAGTAAGATTAGGAAGATATTTCAGATTGACTGCTCTTCCAGACCTATCATACACTTATTGTGTTACATTCTTAGAAAATTGCCCTTCCTACATTTATGACAAAACCTGATACTGAATATCATAGAAAAATAAAAAGATGTTTTCTGTAGTATATTTGGCATACATGAAATCATAATGCAAAGCCATGCTACAATTTCAACTCTATTCCGTGAAAAGAAATAAAACTCAAGCAAACTAATTATTTCACCAGGATGTCAAATCATGGTGGAAAATTTCTCGGTTACTAATTAGAGGAAAATATTTACTTTTTCCTTTGGAGTTTATTGATACAATACATCATTTTGGTTTTTCAACATGCAAAGTTAAGTAGTACAGTGGCATTTCTCACTAACACGTTCAGTGAGACAGTCATGTTCATCAGGTATGGTATGGAACAAACCTTTTTTCTTCCTCTGTGCAGCTTGATAAGAGCAACATTATAATCAGCTACATAAACATATAATTATGTTCTGTTGTCTGCAATTGTGTTGTAGGAACCTTCTTACATCTCTTTGTTAACATGACAAAATATCAATGTTGAACTACAGTTAGAGAGAAAAAAATAACGCTTTAAATATAACCTGAGTTTTGCTTTAAACATGCTCTTCTTTCTTACTAGAAAATAGAATCAAATGTTTTAGAGGCACTTTTCTTTTAGGTTTTACATTAATCAAATATTTATGTTAAATAAAATAAACATATCCATATAGCTTCTTCAATGCATGCTGAGAAATTGTAAAGGTCTTTTCACTGAGTACAGGTCAAAGATAGTGATAACGTTCATAATAAAAAAAACCTACAAGACACAAGAAGTAGGGGGAAAAACATGAATCAATGTTTTCAGAAATCCTATAACCTAAAAACTTCCTAGTTGAATTAACTTTTAACACACCTCAAATATTCACCTCTGGAAGGAAAATAGAAGATTGAAGATGAAGTATACTGCAAAAAATATACGTGGAATATGGAAAGCAACAACACCAGCCATGAAAATAATGTCACAATTTTAAGATCTAACAACCTGACTCTAAAGCAGTGAATAACTGAGATTTATGCTTTTCAAATTATTAACTGTTTAAATACAAACACTGACATTTCATTCTTTGATAGAATCCCTAAGCATAATTACTATTGTAAAAGTTGTTCAAAAATACCATGTAATTTCCTTCAAGAAAGGAATGCCTTAAAATCAAAGTCTTTCTAAATAGCCAAGAACCTTGGGCCTTGAGGGGAAGTCATATGAGGTCACTTGGTCTGCTCAGCCTGGAGAAGGGGAAACAGAGGGGAGACCTCATTGGAGCTACAACGTCATTGTGAGGGGAAGAGGAGGGGCAGGCACTGATCTCTTCTCTGTGGTGACAGTGACAGGACCTGAGGGAATGGCCTGAAGCTGAGTCAGGGAAGGTTTAGGTTGGATATTGGAAAAAGGTTCATCACCCAGGGGTGGTTGGTGATTGGAACGGGCTCCCCAGGGAAGTGGTTACACCACCAGCCTGTTGGAGTTCAGGAAGTGTTTGGGCAATGCTCTTGGGCATACAGTGTGACTTTTGGGGATGATCCTGTGAAGGGCCAGAAGCTGGGTTTGATGATCCTTGTGAGCTTCTTCCAACTCAGCATATTCAATGATTCTCTGATATTTGAAGGATTCACTGTGAAGTTAATTTTGTTAAACTTTGGCAAGGCTCACTATTTATCTATCTAAACTGTGGAATAAAAATCTCAGATATACCATTTCAGCAATAAAGACTGGTTACCAAGGGTCCAAACAAAGACCAGCTTTTCCATTCATAATAAACTCCGGTGTTGAAAAAACATTTAAGACCACATACATGCCTCCCTACTGATACACAGGTCTGCCGAGGGTGCAACCCGTGAAGTATGCACGGCAAAAGATTTAAATAAATCTCATAGAAAGAATTGCAAGTAAAAAAAGTGCTTTAGGATAAATATCTTTTAACCATAGCCAGACCCTAAGGAAATTTGTTTTAGATTATACACATTTACATCCTCATATTTCCTTGTATTTTTTCCAAAGAGCACTCTGCTGCAATATAAGGAATTCTCAAGTGAGAGTCATATTCTGTTCCCTGAACATGTGACCTGTATTTTTATTTATCTCTCTTCAAACATAACTTTGAACTATCCCACATAGTTTGTAATACATATCTACATAAACAATGGTTAGAGCTGTGAAAATAGCAAAGCTCAAAATAGATTTTATCTTTCCCAACTATCTGAAGTTTCATGATCCATTTGAAACTAGCTTTGAAAAGTCCTTTTACAGCTGCAAAAAGTATTTCTCAAAGACATTTGATGTCCAGGGTAAGTAGAAAAATTCTCTGCCTGAAGTTAACATTTCTTCTCACCTAAGTGAGGACTTAGGCATTTCAATAGCTAGTAACTAAATTTCAGAATATTTGTCAAAATTTTAGGTGAGATGAATGGTAGACTTTGAAGGTGATGTCAGAGGGTTGATTTTGTTTAATAACTAGAAAGAAATGGATCCTGATTTCATCTTCTCTCTGCTTCACAACAGCCTATCTGTGGAATACTCATAGTTCATGCATATTTTAATTTTTTTAAATATACCTAATGTTATACCGAATCCTCTGCATGTGACTCCAAACTGGCAAAAGTCTTCCAATCTACCACTGCAGAAGTGTCTGTTAAGGTGTTAACTTGCTTGAAGAGAGTGATACTGGCAAAATCGTGTGGACCTAAAATTAGAAAATTACATTCTAGCATAGCACATTCCTATTAAAAATTAAATTTTAAATATCTTCAGTTGTTTGATTCCCACAAAATGGAGTTCAGATTGAAATGCAACACTAGAAGAAGGTGCTATAACATATGACAACTGCTGGCAGTGGAACAGTATTACACTATTTTACAAAACTTTGTTGGCTGTCAATCTATTTCTGTGTGAACACAAGGCATTGACCAACCAGATTTGAATCACTAATTTCATATTATTAGGGATCCATAGCAGATTTCAACATATATCTCATATTATCAATTTGCACCAATATTTCAGTATGCATTCTGAACAGCAAGTTTAGATATTTCTTGCCTTTCTGTTTCTTGAACTGGGTAATATTTAGGCAACACATATTGCACTGAAATGTGTGTTATGTTTTGTTTAACATTTTAACTTCAATACAAGTCTCATAAAAAGGCTATGATAATTATTTACATCTTCATTAGTAATGACATACATTTAAACATTTTTCTCATGAAGCATGTTTTTCATTAACTATATTTTTTGCATAAGAAGACTAACATCTGTTCTTTTCTCCTGCAATTTACATAGTTGCATGGCAACTGAGACACGACTGTCCCTTAGTGACTATGCTTGGTAAACTATTCAAAAATTATCTCATGCCAAAAATTGACTGAAACATTAGCCTTCTGTCACATACAATAGATATTTTTGAGAAAGAATGCTATCTTCTTCCTGTTGTATTTTCCTCTTAGCTTCACTGCTATGCAGCTATACATGTAGTTACAACACATAACAGTGACCTATAGAAAATTCTTCCTTTTAGGACACCCCTTCTTCTAGGAACAGCTAGACCACTAGTCTAAATCTTTGACTAACAAAAAAAGTTAGTTGTGTTTTTTTCAGAAATAATGCATTAATAAGTCCTTACTTGTACTGTCATAGAAAATACTTTCCTACACAGCTGAAAACACAGAGCACCACAGCTTGACCATAGTCAGTTCATCAGCAGAATGATACATAGACAAAATAGATTTCTGGTTTTTTAAACAGAAGCTACTCCCTGTGTTCTGTTAGGTTTTGGAGCCCAGCCGAGTCAGGAGTTGCAACATGGCTTACTCCATTCTGCAGAGTGTGAATATTTACTTGCTCGCAGTACTTTTATGCCATAAAGACCTATGTAGGCATTTTCAGGGTGAAGAATGGATGAATAATTAATCAAAACATTGGAAAAATGGGACAGGAGGGTGTTCTTCAGTAAAGGGAGATAACAGTAGCATCTCAGATCACCGAGGGAATCTGTGCAATTCAACACATTGTCAAAAGGAGTGAATAATAAAGTGACAAATTTTGTTATTGATGCTAAGCTACTAAAGGTAAATCAGGATCAAGAGAAGAATTTCAATTTTTTTTCTAACAATTGCAGATTAAATTAATTTTAAATAAATGTCAAATGTTGTCCATTGGATATATTACATATAAAAAGGTGTGCTTTTGACTGACAGCTCTGATGAAAACTTAGATCTATAATAAATAGATGTAAAATATTGGCTCACTATTCAGAAGTTATAAAAAAAATAATTTTAAAGCCAGAAACTGTTGAGAAAGAAAAAGGAAACAAGGGGATTTATGGCACACTATGAATCCATGGTTCAGTAGCATCCTGATTACAGTGTGCAGTTATGGGTACTGATCCCCTACCTCTGAAAAAGGATTTAAAGAAATTTTTGAAGATGTACAGAGAAAGGATTACAAGAGTGACTTGAAATGGCTTCTGTGCACTGAACAGTGGAAATGGAAGAACAGATGACTAAAGGAGATATTAAAGAGGTCTTCATGGTCATGAGGGGCAGTGAAAAAAATAGAAATCCATTTTTCACTGTCAGTTCCAAAAAAAGAATTAGGTGATATCAGATAAAACTAATGGATGGCAGTTACAAACAAAAGTCTTCACATGATGGATAAGTAATCTGGAAAACAGCCAAAGGAGACTGAAGGCAAAGACTTGTAAGGGTAGCAAAAGCAATTTGATTTTTTCCTCCAAGGGTTTGCTCTCTGAGGGCTACTGAGCACAAGGATACATAACTCTGGTGTGTATCATACATGTTTACTCTGTTCCTATATTCTTGCCTTGAAATGTGCATTTGGAACACTTACTGTGGTAAACAAAACAGAATCAACCTGGGGAAAATTATTTTAATTTATCACCAATAAGAAGCTGAGCTGGGTGGTGAGAAGCAAAGATAAAACTCTCCCCTTCTTCTCAGGGTTGACTTTACCCCTTTATCCCTGACTCCTCTGCCTTCTTTCCAAGAGCAAAGCAGGGTGATGAGGAAAGGGGAGCTGTCATCACTCTGTAAGAGCTCCTCTCTGCTGCTCCTTCCTCCTCACAGTATTCTCTGCAGCAGCATGGGACCTTCTCACAGGCTACAATTCTTCATGAACCTCTCCAGGCTGGGCTACAGGCCTTCAGTAAAAGACAGATCCAACTTGAGTCCCCACAGCCTGTAGTTCTTTCAAAATGTTTCAAGTGTATTTTTCAAGTGTTAAACTGGAAAGGACTATGCTTTCTTCTCCAGCAGGTGACATTCTCTGTTTTCTAAGGCCAACTGCTTAGTCAGTCAACCGAGATAGTAAGGCTACCCTAAATTATTTATAAAGTACTTCTACTAGGATCTAGAACACAAGTCAGAAAGTTTTTCTTACGAAACCAGAAACTATGAGGGTTCTTTTCCATCCCTCAGTTTTGGTTCGTATATGGCAACAGTTTTTACTTTCTTCCATGTTAATGAAAACTTTTCTCTTGTTTATTTACATAAAAATGGCTGCAAACTCAATTAAAAGACTGAAAATTATATAAGACTGAATGGTAATACTGAAATAGCATTAGCAGATATTTTTCAGTTTGAGGATGGAGTGCCTTAAATCTCATCTTTTAGGTTATGGCTTTTGGAGAACCGCAGGGACAAAAACAGGAGTACTTTCTAATCTTTTATAAGATTAGGAGAAGTAAAGAAATGCCTGTATGAACAGACAACCCACTAATATTAATTATGAAGCATTTAAAAAAAAGTTTTACTTAATACCCAGTACAAATGTAAAGCTGAAAGGCCCATAGAGGTTTTGAGTTGCTTGCAGTAGCATTCCCAAGTTACACTCTCACTTAAAGTACGGGAATCGAATGGAGGGGGTGGGAAACAAAAATGTGCTTATTGAAAAGTGCATCTTGCCATAGACATGATGGTTTCTACAGGCTAGCAGGGCAACTGTAGTCCCAAGCACTACAGAATTCCATTTCAAAGCTATTAAGTGAGAGTTGTCTTCTCTTCTATGTTGATCTTTGCATCTGCACTCAATCATATTCACAAACATTGCCCTGGGCTTCCTCTTCACCTTCTCAGTTCCTACCTACCACAGACAAAATATTTGGAGAAGAGGGAAGGGAGAAACACAGCTAACACAGTGTAATGTATCCTCCTTTGTAATCCCACCAGAGGCTTCCATAGCCATGAACCATACCAGTGTTGAGCATCCATAGTTGATCCTGTACTTTTAGTAAGATCAGCTTAGATATGAGGTGTATGTTTCCGTGCTGAAGAACTCTCTGCCATCTTTTAAGTACATATGGATTAACCAGTTGCTCATTCAGGATTTGATTGAACACCCACACACTTCTCCATCACCTGAAGGAGGAATCCTTTGACTGGGTTTTGACCTGAAATCTGAGGTAAATCTCTTTGTTCACTTATCTGAAGTTGATTAATTTCATTATTGATTGCTGCAGTTTGTTTACCACAGCTACAATGTCACAGGTTAATTCTTCTTGCTGTAGTCTTGACACTGTATCTCCTAAATTATTGACTTTTGTGCATGCCACTCTTTCATTTTGTTTATTTACAGTAATAAATCTTCAACTTTGTTTAAAAATAAACAACACAGCACTGCTTAAGTAGTTTAAATGTCACTCCAAGGGAAAAAGCTTATAACTGCAGCAAATCTTTCCCCTGAAGTAAAGTAACTTTCTGCTATGCTTAGTACCCCATTTGCTTCAGAGGTTATAGTCTGCTTTATGAAAAAACTATTTTCTTGATACTTACATGACTGTTGCAATAGAAAAGCCTAGTTAAGTTCTTCAAAGTTCTCCCAAAAATCTCCAGCCTGATCAATACTCTGCTTTGTCTGAGTATTTCTTGAAATTCATGAGGATCCCATGGCTGGAATCTTTCTCCTCTGTGTGTCTTGTCATAAAGCTTGTTCTACCCAAGATCCATGTTATGGGGGCAGGGAAACACATCACTTGGAGCTGATGTCACTAAGCCGAGACAATCCTGCTCTAAAGAAAGCTGGATTCTGAACTTTCATAAATTGCTATTTTTATTCCCATTAAAATGGCAGTGAGTGAGTATTTAATCACCCAGTGCTTGATGTAAAGATTATAGATCTTTGTTCGGCCACAAAACTAACTATTCCTCATTTAAAGTTGTTCTTGAAGCAAAAAATGTTGACAGCAAAGGGAAGCCAAGCTTCTTATTGTGCTTGTAGATAATAGAAGGATGCATATATGTCCTGAATATCATAGCTTCTAAATGTCATTCTCATTTCTTAACATTCAGAAAAGTCATGTCTTCTTCTCTTACAAAAAAATTATGTAAAGATTTCCCAGGATTTACATTGTCATATCAGTTCCAGAGTCACCACAAAGAGCAGTTAAACATCATCTTTGACAGGTCCACAATGTATATGTACAAAGGCCTACTTTCAGAAAAAATCATCAGAATGTAGATTTTCATTACACACTAACAAGATGCAAAGTTGCAAAAATTTATATCAAAATATTTTACCTAACACACTGATTTCACAAATTGTCAGGAAAGGTCTCTGCTGGAGGTGTATTTAAAGTCACATTATAAAACAATTTAACACAGACTATGACTTTTAAAGGTTTAAGTAATTACGTAGGACTCTATTTTTTTTAATGAAAAGTTTACATACTAGTAAGAGATTTCACATGCAATTGAATCAAAAACACAGATTTCATCTTCAGATTTGTCTTCTTGGCCTAAAAGGGTCAAAAGTCAGACAAAATAAAAGACCACAGAAAGTATACAGTATAGTCATTTAGGGATAATGAACCAGACATGTACTTCTCATGGCAGCAGGCTTCTCCAGCTGGGCTGGACCACAGATGGTGTGGAGCACAGGCAGTCAAACCAAGGATCCTCAGCAAGTTCTTAAGAGTCCTGGCCAGGGAGGAGCAAATATGTGTTGAATAGAGAGTTTCTAGCGCAGCCTCTTTGTGCTGAGACCAGTAGTTTTCTTTTATGCAAAAGCTTTCCCCCCAGTTTTCCTACTGGAAAAGCTGGACATGAAAGCAATCATTTTCAAAAAGTATGGAATTTTTGAAGATGTACTGGAAAAAATAAGGGCAATGATTCATCCTATGGAGCTGTGGTACCAGTCTTTTAAGGATTTGTATAATTGTTGAAAAATCTGAGCAGACTTACAGAGGGACTGAGAAGAAATGAGTTAATGCTGGCTGGAAAGAGAATGACCAGTATAGGAGGAAAAAAATGAAAACCTATACCACTGTGCAAGTAATATGAGATAAGTAATTAAAGACACTGATTTTCTTTGAGAAGCATTCTGAAAGAAATTTAAGTCATATCTATCATGCATTCTGGTTTAGAGCAGAAAGTTACTGAAGTCCTATAGCAGTTGAGGCAGCACTATTCAGGGCGTTCACAGACCAGATAAAATAGGATGAAAGTTCTCTTCAAGCTGCTGTTTTACCTGCCTCATTAAAAATTAATACAGATTGTCTCAGATGAATAATCTCCATAAAAGTTTACTGCATTTGTGTACTCAAATGGGAGAGTGCCTTCACTCATTTTCTAAGCATATATATTTTGTACTTTCCAAAGGCCTATTTTCTCTCTAAAAAAGTCATCCATTTGGCTAGAGTAAAGTTATAAACTTAAATTTCACCATGTTAACCCAACATTGGGGTGACTTTTTTAGATATATCAACATATAAGTATACAGTAGTTAAAACAAAATAAAATAAATGCTGTTCTAATACTTTGCATACTTTTATGAGTCCATTTGTCCAAAAACTTTAGTTAAGAAAAGATCATGTCACCTGCCCTCCAGTCCTCTCATTTCCTTCAGTTTAAGTAGAGGCTTCAAACTGTGTTCCTTTTTTTAGAGCTCAGAACTTTCTATGAACTCTTATCCTCTCAAATGGCTTGAAATCCATTTAACAGTGGGTCTGACCCTCTTGGCAGATTTCAGAAAGCAATTTTGGGTATTGGAATGAGAAAGTGAATAGTGGGGAGTGGAGAACATTGTAGCCATAACACCCAAGGTCTCCTGCAGGGATATAAACCTCTGTATATTATTCTTTCCTGCACAGAATTTTAGAGGAACAGAATAAAAACAAATGCATCCTAAAGTTCATTGATGGCTTTTTTTAATAGTTTGAGGCATGAAAGAAACAGGTTTATTATGCACAACACTGAGTTTTAACATCTCATTCAAATAGCTGGTGTCTTCAGGTTGGTTTTTCCAGGCTCTTGAGGGCACTACTTTCTGGCCCTGTCTGTCCTGGGCCCAGGGCATCACTCCACCCTGTCCATGATCCAGACCCCATCTCATCCCAGCCCTTGGAATATAGGCACTGTCTGTGATACCTCTCAGGGCACTGAGGTGGCTCCCTGGGGCACTCCTGGGTGGGCCATGGCAGAGCCTGGCAGCCAGGACCTGTCCCATGCCCAGCCAGGAGTGGCCCCAGCTCCGGTAGAAGAAAACACAAGCCTCTGTACTGCCCTGATGACTCAGGGATCAGGATCCATCTGTCTTTAATATTTTGGCATGTGTTAATGGAATTTTAACTGGATTAATGGAAATTCTGTCTTTATTTTCAATAGACTGCTAATACATTAACTTGCTCACTGTAAATTGCTGGCTCCTCATGCTGGTAGGGCTCCAGTTTTGTCCTCAACAGGGTTTGAATTTATCAAATGCAATTGATTTTCTTTGGTGGTCTAATTTTAAATTTAGTGTAAATACACCAATGTATCTGAACATAAGTGAATACAAAGGCTGAGATCCAGTCAGCCTAACATTACCTAAATGACATTCAACTTTAGACACCTCACGTGGTAGTCATCTTAAAGTACCGGTCTAAATACATACACATTTAAAAATTTCTGGGTTTGTTAGGGTTTAAGGCAAAATTAATTTTTTAAGCCATCTGTCTGGCTTTTAGAAGTCTTTTGAATGCAATAGAAGAGCATTCACTATAACGATATTTCCTGAAAAATACTTGAGATACCAGTCAGGTAAGGTACTGAAATACTGTTGTTTTTTCCATGATCCATAATTCATAATTCAGTACAAGAGTTTTACTGCAATTCCTGTCTGTTCAAGCTAACGTATAAAAATGTAAATATTTCAGGAATAAACAATTAAAATTTTCAGCACCTTCCTCCTCCACTTGACAATTTATTTTGATAAGAAAGAATCCAGCAACATTTGGTCAGCCCTAGAGTGACATCTACAGCTCAGAGATATGTGCAAGAGAAGCAAAATTTACATCCACTCATTCAGCTTTAACTGGGAAACAGGAGTGTACTAATTAGGACCGATCTATGAATTTAAGATATGAAAAAGGAATACATTTTACCACAAAGCATCCTGATGTCCAGGAAACAGAAATATCTCAGTCCACCTGAGTTAATTCAACTCTTTTACCAGTAGGTTCCTAATTCTACTTTTTCCTAACAATTCTAGGAAGATTTAATCTTGGAATAGAAAATCGAGTGAGTGTAGCTGTGAAATGATCAGATCTAGAGAATAGAGTTATCTGATTACTAATCTTTTTGGACAGAAAAAATCATAGGAAGGATAGTCTGAGCAGAAATGCAAAAGATTCAGTGCAATTATTGTAGAACAACAAAACTTTACATCATCCTTTTAGATAAAATTCCACCACATGGTGATTGTGCAGTCTACAATACTTGCTTCAATGATAATTAACAGAATCAATAATTTTAATGCCAGAAAACAAAGTTTGATATTTTTGTTGTAAATGTATGATATTACTTAAAAGCTATTTTATGGGATAGATATGTTTTCAACTCATCAAAGTAATCAAACACCAAGTAATTAAAAAAAAAAGTTGGTAGGCATTTCTGAACGAGGAAAGCATCTAATATTGGCTTTAATACAGTGAATAAACAAAATAATTCCACTCTGTTGATCAGGTCAATATTATCATTGGCTAATTTGATCTAACAGTGTTTCTGGAACTATATATATGACATTTTAACCCTGAAGATTTCATCAACAGTATAAAATTTAGTCATATGAAATTTATTAGTATGCTGAAAGTCAGAAGAGCTGTAAAGTTCATTAGAATGGTCATTAGAAGATAAGAGGTGCCGGTTGTAAGACAATTCATTATCTCTTTAGGCACAATAATCAGTGATAATTAATTTGAAAATTTGAGTCTATTATAGGTCAGCTAACTTTGAAATATGGTTCTCAAATTCTATTTTTTGCTAATGTTGGGTTGTGAACAGTCAGTGCAGTACTTTACTTACAGAAGATTGATAATTCCCTTACATGATGTTAATACAGCTGTAGAAAAAATTACCAGGGCCTATCAAAAAACTTCCATAAGAAAAAAAGTTCCATAAATTTTCCCTTTGGAAGTTCCTTTGGTTTTCTTTTTTTGCTTTCAATTTTGTTAGTCTTTCAATATCTAAAAAAGTAAGATTCTGACTTTTGTGCATCAATGATACTGTCCATGTGCAAGGATTTACAGAAGGATATGGGAAGGAAGAATTAATTTTAAAGGTGCCAGAAAAGATAGGAGGAAGAACAGGGGAAGTACCACAATAAATAAAACATTTGCAACAGACTTACTGTCCTTGTCAGAGAAGAACAGATGGTTCTAAAAGATTTAAATATTGTGGACATGACAGGTTTATTCTTACAGAACACAAGCCAGATATAAAGACAGTGTGAGTGAAGGTGATATGGAAAAACTAATTCATGATGACTACTTTGTGTCATTCTAACAACTTGGCCTTAAATGCTTATGTGTCCTATAATTCAGAATAGATATAGAGCTCACTCATTTAGATGAACTCTCGCTCAAATTAGGTAGGCTGCTACATCTATCATCTTTAAAAGAAAATCCGTATGGAAGACAATATTGCTATTTTTTCAATGGTGATGGAGGCAACGGGTACAAATTGAAGTGCAGAAAATTCTCTTTAAACATAAGAAAAATAATTTTACCTTGCCCAGTGAGGTTGTGGAGTCTCTGCCGTTGGAGGTACTCAGAACCCCAGACACAATCCTGCACAACTTGCTCTAGTTGATCCTGTTTTCAGCAGAGATCTTTTTCAACATGACTCTATGACTCTGTGATATAAAGCACTTTTATCGGACAGGGTAACATTTATGTGAGATGAACATTTCCAGAAAGTGTTATCTATATTTATTTACTTCTCAGATTTAGTAAGGGTACATGAAAAATAGTCCATCCAAAAACCAAGCCGACTATATGTGTCTTCTAGCAACTGCATTTTTAAAGGATGTTAATTTAGATGTTTCTCTGGATACATAGATGTATGAAATTATTTTTCAAAGTGCTATTTTTAATCTGGTTGGTGTTCATGCTCCCAGAAGAGTGGTGTGAACATGTAACTCATTTATTTTAATAGGATATGTTTGGCACAGATTAAAAAAAAGATATTTTTGATGTATTGCTCAGTACTATTCCTGCAAGACACAAAATCTCTGGGGTAAATGAGAGGTACTCCAGAGAAGCTGAAATCCTCTTTACATAGCTAAACGTTTGGAAATTGTATCTTCCTATAAAAAGCACACACAGTCATGCATTTCTGATAGCCCAAGATGTTTCCTGTGTCTCTGCAGAGGAAACTGAATTAAATAGATAGTACTGAATTCAACATGAAATCATATGGGACTACAGCAGCTCTACATTTCAGTGGAGAAAATTAGCTACTTTAAAAAATCTACAGAGAAAACACACGGGAAAGCATGTAATGAAAGGTGTGTGGAGAAAATGAATGCTTTTATTTTCTTTGAATTATTCTTGTTGGTTTTGTTGTGGGGTTTTTTGGTTTATTTTTAGCTTAACCTTTTTTCTAAAAAAATTGCAATCATGATTTGTCATGAAAGCTATGAAAACACGAACTCATGACAAACAAGAATATCTTTTAGATAGAATGAAACTACAAAACCATGTAGTTAATGATTTATTTGATTTATAGGCAACATATTTTACTTAGAGAAATTTTTTTTCTAGTTGTAGTGAGGTAATGTCCCATATGAAATCTCAGATTATACCGTGTTATGAGCAAGTAATGTCAGTTTTGCAGCAATTATAACTAGTCAGTTAATTTTTAATGTGACAATTCATTCCCACAAATATCACTTGCCTTGGAGAACCCATGTTAATTATCACTCGAATTATGTATTTCATTAACAGTAATAATTTATATTCCAGTGACACTGATAAGCATATATTGTCTGTCCTTATGTCATATATAAAGTATATTTCAAGCCTTATGAAAAAATAAGGTTTGTTTGTGTCTGGTAATATACATTACCTTGCTTTTTTTAAGTCATAGTGAAAAACTGAAATATATAGCAGGCTGTCCATAGATACTTTTTGAATCAGTCCTGTCAAAGACTAAGCAGCAGTAAAGCATTTGGGCCAAAAAAGATACAGAGTCATACCAAAGATTACTAGTTCTCTTCATAAATAAGACAGCAAACTGGTGGTTAAAACTTTTCAGGAAGCTCTCCCACATTGCTTTGTCTCAATACAAGGAAAACAAGAAGAAAAAGCTTAACATCAACCAAAAGTTGAATAACTCATGTTCCTACAAGAATCTGCATCAAGTATAAGAGCTTTACACCAACTTTGCTTGTCTTGTGTACTGTAAAGTAAAAGTTACAAAAACCTGTTACTATACCTTGTCTGGTCAGCTTGATAACTTTCTACTATGAAATGAATAATTTTATTGGATGAAAGCAGTAGAAATTAATTATATACATTTTAATAATAACTTTTGACACTATCTCCAGTTGCTATTGGAAGGTCCTTACAGCCTGTGCCCACCATTTTCAAGGCACCTTGGTTTCAGGCAGGTGTCTCACACTGGTTCCATTACTCACCACTCTCACCATGCTGTTCATCACACTCAAACCATCAGTATGGACAAAGAGAATTCTAACACTTGCCAGACCATGGCAGGAGAATTAAGCCCAGTTTAGTACTCACCACACAACCAAGGATATTAGCAAGCTACAGCAAATGCCCAAGAGGCCCAGGTGAGCAGGCAGACAGAACACAGATTATGTGAAAAAGGCTGCACAACTGACTTCAGTCACTCTGGAGAAGAAAGGTCCATGAGGCTGCATCCTGCTCTGTTCAGCTATCCTTTAACATCCTGAAGAGGACATAGCCAGGCCCTTCTCACAGTTTCACACTAAAGTCACAAGAAGCCAGAAAAGATGCTCAGGTGACACCTGTAACAAATGGAACACAAAGGAACAGCTGGGCCTCCCAGTGGCCTCATTACAAAAGACAGGGAAAAGCCCAGGTGCCACAAAGGTTTCTTTTTGCTCAGCTTTTGGTGGAAAGATATGCTCTTGTACTGCTCAGGTGCATGCATCTGGTAGCAGAGAGGAAGTGAGCAAAGCCTGAAATCTTTCCTCTCTTGAAAGGAGATTCAACTCAGAGATCAGTAGATGCTGTTATAGAAGGGCAATACCCATGTTGATAAGATTAAAAATTGTGCATCTCTTCTAATAAGCTATTAACTAGAAGTAAGTCCTTCTAGTATTAATTTTCAAAGACATGACATAGTAAAACATGTCAATTGTATACATTTAATCTGCAAGATTTTAGTGGATGTCATCTAGCAAAGTGTAGTAGTAGCAAAAGTGCTGCCCTGAAAATGATAAACATTTTTCCGGGTATGATCAAGACAGTTTTGTCCCATTTTTCATAAAATCACATGAGATTTTTATCTCATTTGTGCTAAGAAGGCAGACCTCTTAAACACAGTACAGATGAAATACTGTAGGTAGAAGTTTCACCTTAAATAGAAGTTACAATACCACATTAGAGGCACCTAAATGCAGTACCACAAAGTAGTAAACAATTTAAGTCAGCCACCTTCGATAGCCACAGCACTCCCTTCCAAACAAATTTCAGCATTTATCAGGACAATCAGCTGAGTATTTCCCTGTTTCTTGTTTGCATCAAAGAGCAGGGTTGCCAGAGAAAGAAGCAGCATCCAGTTACCTCATGTGTGTCAAACAGAGAGACTAGCACAGTTTTGTTAATTTGTTAGTCTCCTTTAACAGGACACATCTTCAGCAGCACTGATTTATACAAAGCATTTGTGTTGTGCTTTTGAATATTATTCTGCATCTGTTATGCCAGACATACAAAAAGTCAAATAAGTCTTTGTTTGATTCAAAACAACTTCTATTGAAAGATATATTTTGTCTGCACAAAGACTTACGCTGTTAGCAACGAACAGAAGTGAGTGTTAGTTCTATATTTATGCAAAATCTGTGCCTTCAGGCAGTCATTGTACACAAAGACCACAAGATGGTAGTGTTGTCTTGAACAGTCATGTGCTGACTTGTTTTTCTATATAAGGAGTTGGTTGTCTCCTTTGTGACATCAGGGATTTTCAGTCCCTATCCTAGTTCTCTGAAATAACTTCTCATGTACAAGTAAAACTAAAGCAAATAGGGTTTAAATTTCAGCTCAGTTTTCAGCATGAAAGCACAATATATTTTTAGGAAAATTAAGAAAGTTTGTATATGAGTAGTAAATTTTGGGAAATCAAGAAAATTAGTTTAGCTAACAAATAACACTTTTATTTAGTGGAGTAAAGCTCTTTTCTTACGGGAAGTTATTTATCAAGAGGATTTTTTTCAAGCTTTTGTTGTTTTACACCACAGCATAAATATGATGTACAGATAACTTCACACACACACCCATGCACCTATACTCTCTAAACTCGTTTGGATTCAAAATCCTCTAATTGCTCACAGATGGCCATTTTAATAAGGAAAAGATAGTTTTAAGATGACAGGACCTTGAACCATGTGCATTACAGATTGCCATCCCAATTTAGAAAAAAAGTAAAATAATTTCCCTTGTTGAATGACCTTTCTTTGCACCATGTTGTCTCTTTAAGTTATTGACCATTGGCAGAAATTTTTTTTTCTTTCTAGGCTTCTGTCTAAACAAAGGTTTATTTTTTAAAAAAGAAGCTTTAATACCTTGCTAAAAAAAGCTAAAAATCATTCTAGAATTCAGTCATATGCACGTTCAATCAGTTCAACATTGATTCCTCAGAACAAATGTGAAGCTAATGGCTGTTATCCATTGATTCAAAATGTGAAGCGGACCCTGTAGTTCTGTTCCCTAAAATAGCCACATTCTTGTTGCTGACTAGTTCATCCCTCCCTCCTCTGCCGCTGTATTTTTTCTTTTGCATATTAGATGGCTTTTGATTTAATGGACAGACTTTTCAGAGTACTGTCTGGTTGTATCTGACAAAAAAGTGAGCCTAATCTTTCTCCAGAAGTTCTAGATTAAAAAGCTGTACAAGTATTAGAAAGCAGAAGAGGCACATCAGTGCATTACAAAATAGAGCTGTTTTGTCTGTTTCGTAGGTTTGTGAGAAGATAGCTGAAAGAGCCCACTTTATGTTAGGAGTCCAAATATTTTGATACACTAAAGGTATTCATCATTAATTTATGAAAATGAAATTAAAAAAAACCATCTATAACAAAGCCTATTCTCCCTCAGCTTCAAGCAGAACAGAGTGACGAGTGACCACCTCTATTATTGCCAGCTCAGAGAGCCAAGAGTTTGGTCTAAGCTGAGACTCTCACTCTTCAAATATACTTTGATTGCATCAGGAAAATCTTCCCTACTGGAATAAGCTTCTGCTGAATGAGTGTCTCCGCTCTTGCAGTTCATTCTCATAGCCACTGGATGACACTGCTAACAATGACTATTTTTCATTATGCAAACATTTAAATGCTTTCTATTTGCTGACCATCTTTTAACTTTTTTATCAGCGATCACAAAATGATGCTTTTAGACTTTCTGAAAAATAAGGAGGGCGTTGCCTTAGACATCTACCTTGGACATCAGATAAAGACTTTGACACCCTTTCCCATGGAATTCTCCATTTCTTACTGTTGGCTGGGTAAAAAATTGGCTGAATGATTGAGCCCAGAGAATGGTGGGGAATGGAGTTACATCCAGTTGGTGGCCAGTCACAAGTGGGGTTCCCCAGGGCTCAGTGCTTGGGCCAGCCCTCTTAAGTCTATTTATCAATGATTAGGACTAGTGAATAAAGTGCACCTTCAGTCAGTTTGCAGATGACACCAAGAAGGGCTGGAGTGTTGATCTGCTGGAGTGTAGGAAGCCTCTGGATAGGCTGCATTGATGGGCCAAGGCCAATTGTATGAAGTTCAACAAGGTGAAGTGCTGGGTGCTGCACTTGGGTCACAACAACCCCAGGCAGTGCTTACACACTTGGGAAAAAGTGCCCCAATAGAAAAGGACCTGGAGTTTAGAGCCCAAGTCTTATGAGAAGCAGATGAGAGAGTTGGGGTTGCTTAGCCTGGAGAAAAGAAGGCTGAGGGGACACCTTATTTCTGTGTACAAGTGCCTGAAAGGAGGCTGTAGCCAGGTGGGTGTTGATCCTTCCTTCCAGACATCAAACAATAAGATAGAGGAAATGGACTCAAGTTGCAACAGAGAAAGTTTATATTGGATATTAGGAAAAACTTTTTCACTGAAAGGGTTGTCAAGCACTGGAAGAGGCTGCCCAGGGAAGTGGTGGAGTCACCATCCCTGGAGATATTGCTGCCTTTTCCCCCAACCTGGAAAAGAAACTCGAGATCATTTTAGCAAGGAGGTAATATAAAAGGGGATCTTTATTTTGAAGGCCTTCAGGAGCAGTTATGGAAAGGTGTCCATAAAAGCCCAAGCCCTCCAGGGGTGAGTGCATATTTATGGATTTTAGGAAATTAGCATAATTGATTAGAAGCACCAATTAGGAGGACAAGTTGTGATGCAATTCCCCCCCAGGTCAAGCCCCTTCTCTGGAGTCACCCCCACTCAGCACTGGCTGTACTTTGTTTCTGAAAGCATATCTCAAAGAGTTGTTCTCAGCCTTGGTTCCCAAGAAGAACCAAGATAGGACAGGGCTTTGTACCCCCTGGAGCTTGGAGTTCTGGAATTTATTTTGTCTTTCTGCTTAGGGAAAGGCCATGGAAAAGTACTGGGAAAACTATTAATACAGTAGGTTACAAAGTTACTAATATATGTGCAAAGAGTACAAGGAGCATATAAAAGAAAAAAGGCAAAAACCGAAAGTCATCAATATTTAAAAGTTGTGTAGATGTGGCACTTATGGACATTGTTCAGTGGTGGTCTTGGCAGTGCTGGATTAGTGGTTGGATTGTTAAAGATATTTCAATATAATTGTTTGTGTGAATCTATGATTTTCTGACTTATTTTTTTGCATCTTTTCCAAACCTGGTGCTTTGCCATCTTTATTTTCTTTGTCTTCGAGACTCCTCATTATGCATTTGATTCTGTTCAGCAAAAAAATGTCAGTTGTGTGTCCATTATCTCTGAACACCAGTCTTCAGTCTGAGAATTGTTATGATTAGGGAACATGGCCCATGTATGATGAAATTATGCAAAAAAACTTTACTGGTACATACACCTTTCCATTTATTACAATTTTAAAACACACAATAGTCTCTGTTTTTATTAGTGAAATGCTTCAGAAATTCAGCCAATTTTGGTGACTAAATATATCTCAGTCATCAAGATACATCCCTATATGGAACTGAATAAGCTTCACCCATATTTTCATATCACAGTAGAATGATTTCCAGAGTTACACTGTTTTATGATAACATAAATGTGTTTTCTAGTGCAAGACTGAATACTGAATAGATATTGCTAGATAACTTCTGGTTAAATGGTCAACATTCAACTAACAAAACTACCCACAGTTGCTTGTGGAATAACCAAAATGTAGAAATTCCCTCAAAATTACAGTGCAAATCATCTGAAGTTACAGCAAACATGACTGTGAGTTTGGTCCCTTCCAGGGAGTAGTCTTCAAGTGTGGTATCACTTATATGACATTGAATTCTGAAAAAAATCAGGAAAAAACCCTCATTACCTCAGATTATGTACAATTATGCCAACATAGCCCATAAAAAAATTTTCCACGTACATTCACCATGGAAAACTTTCTTCAGAATATAAAAGCTTCTAAAATTAAGGTGTAATATCTAACTCCTCTTAAGCTAAAGATATAATGATGGATATGGATAAAAGACTCATACCCTCACTAACAAGAATCTAGGATCCATCAGAGAAAAAAAACCTAATTTGCATTCCTACATTTCAAGAGGAAATTATCATAGGAAAGTGAAATCAGTGGTTTTGAGTAGCACTTGTTAGGCAGGTTTGTAGTTATTTTGTCTAGTTGTGATTTGTAGTACTGTAGCAACTAAAGAAAAGCAGCAAAAGTATTTCTTACACTTTACCGCACCTGTATATAGAATTAGATCATTAACCATGTCCCTTTTACAAGTTTTGTATTTAGTACTACCATTTAAAATTACAGAAGAAATTATTTGCTATTGATTAATAAATCTTGCATCCTTTGGAAAGTCTAGTACAAATTTTATATAGCTTTTTTACAGCTTGAAAGCTAGTGCTAAAAAGTAATAAAAATGTTTACTCAATCTTACAGAAGTATGATCAATAAGCCCATTATCCAAGGATGATTTCTTTCTCTATCCAATATCTCTGGGAAATTCAAAGAAAACATGAAACCTTCATTTTTTCTATTTTTTTTCCCCCTGAAAAGAGACAACCCTCTCTTTTTTTAATCTGCTATACAGATGTGGATGCTTGACTGGTCTTTGCCCATACAGATCAAGTTCACTGCAAGAGACTTAGAGTAGCACCTAGAGTCTGTGCCACTGGGGATCAAATTGTTACAGATGTGCAGGAAATAAGAGCTAATAATGAAAACTATACTTATTCAAGCTTTTATTCATGCTTCACTCTTAAAAAAATTTCTTTCCTCATGTCGCCCTCAGTTAGCTTTTTTGGAAAGAGGTAACTGGGCATCAGTTTTGTGACAGTGCAGACCTTTCCTGGAAACAGATCACAGGGCAAGCCAAACCCTATTCTTCAAGAAGTCTCCCTGAAGCATTCTTGGGTCCCCAATTACCTTTCTCATAGCAACAGGCAGTACTGTGTTGCTTCAAAACCATGTTCAGATAATTTAATTAAACCCTATATTTGAACCTTTAACTGATGAACTCATAAAACATTTGCTGACTGAAGGTGTCTTTTATGGTTTGGAATTCTTTTCACACATGGTGGAACAGCTAAGTCACACATTTGGCTGTGTTTGGCTCTCTCCCATATATGAGAACAAACTCTCAAAATGTGGCTAGAAGAAGTCCACAATATTTAAGAAACAAAAGAGTTTTATAGAAGTAAACCTGATTTTATTTTTTGATTTAGTTGGCTTTACAGAGTCAGTTGCACAGACTTTTAGTGATGATGCCTCTGTTTTTTCTACCTAATTGTAAATCACCCTATTTTCTAGCTGTATGATGGAATCCTAGGTAGAATAGTTCTATGCTTGATAACTTTAATGACTTTATAGAATGTTGTGTCTTTTAAAGTTAGTCACTTTCTAGTATATTTAATCACCGTTCCTAACTTCCATTTATTCTCTTGACAGATTTTGTTTAATTTCTGTAAAATGGGAATGCATGCTTGGAAGAGCATACACTTACATCGTTATTTTTTGTCACTCTTTGGTTGTACTTTCCTAGGAGGATTTCTGTTAGAGCCTCACAACAGGATTTTTCTTGCAAGAGAAAAAATACAAGAATTGTGACAAGCATGGCAAAGGGAATGTTCCTGTTGGACTTCGTAAATTCTTTCCTTAACATTTTCTGATCTTAGGGTTGAATAACTCATATTTTGAAAGATATGATCTCAAAATCCTTTCTGGTGAGAAAATGCCATACTCAGGCTATGAATTTCAAAGAATGATTGTACAAATGCAAGAGATATATCTCAGGGAGTTTGATTTGGTTACATTTTCTAGATAGGGACTGACTAATCTATTTTTAAATCTGTCCTAATTTATGTTTGTGAACTGGGAGGTGGGCCAGATTGCTGCCAGGCCTTCAGATCTTATTTGGAGGCAGAACTTGCAGAGTTCCTGAAAATGTGGTTTCCAATAGCTGGGGAGTCCCTTGACATATGAAGATCAACAGGAGATTTTACTCATCCATTTCATCAGGACATTTAGCTAGAATCAATACCAACTTAACTAGTTTAGCTGTTAGAAGCAGTTATAATTTAAATTTAAGCATATCAATACCTCTCTTTCCTATGACCCTGGCCATTGCTCAGGTATTCTGAGACCTATTATAAACACTGATAGATTTAATTTCTCAACTTTTATGGTTCTTGAGTTTAATAGCTTGTCAAAATGAAATGTTTTAAAAGTAACCTACTCCATATTTTGAATAAAAATATATCCCATTATAACTGTAACTATAACCTATGTTTTTCCCATAAATGGAAAGTAATAGTATTTACTGCTTATCAAACCTGATTTCCTTTTGTGATGAGGAAACCCACCCAGTTATTGAGATGATCAATAACTACAAGTATTTTAAAAATTTCATTCAGATTTTGAGCCAGGATGGGATGAATACCAGGATGGCACCTCCTTGAGTGGAATATGGTATAGAATAACACATTATGCTTAAAAAACCCAAATCAAACCAAACCAAATAAATAAATGGAAGCTGAAAAACCACAACTGAATATGGTCTTGTTAGGTATTGCAAGCACCACATCAAAGTGACTTCACCAGCTTCCAGAGCAGTGAAGTTTGGGTCACCCCTATGCAGTCATGTAGACACACCCTCACCAATTTCCACAAAAAAAAAAAAGCAAACTTTTCTGGAGAAAGATTTTTAGTTCCCCCAGATCCTCCGTTGCTTCTCCAGAAGAAATATGTGGTTTTTAGCACACATTTCCTGCGTATCAATAGACAACTCAGGAATTTAAACATACACTGCTTTGACCTTTGATTGAAATAGCTATATGGAATTCAGCTATGTGAAAAAGAGAGTGCATGTTGTGTCTCCAGTTCTTTTGCTTAAAACAGGTGGAGACCTTTCTTAAAAGAACGTTATGTGAGAGCACAACTTTTTTAAGGAAAGATGAAGGTTTGGTTAAAGAATGTGAAAATTTGCAGCTAAGTTTGGTCTTTGTATTGAAACAAAAGTAAGGAAACTATGAACAGAGTCACAGAGACAGAGAGAGACATAGATAGATCGATAGATAGATAAATAGATAGATATAGTTCTGTTCCTTGCTCAGAAATAATTCAACACAAACACGGAAGATATCATAAAAAATGCTTTAAAAACTTGAATATGGAATCCATGAACAAAATCATGGAAAAGTGCCACAATCTGAAAAGAAGAGAGATGCACCTACTGTCAAATGCTAAGGGAGAACTGATAGACACTTCCTTTCAAAAGCTAAACAGTCTTTTGTGTGAAAGAGTGTTCATATTTATATTTCTCATTGCCAGAAAGAAGGGCCTAGATGTTAACAATGGGGACTGTCTGTAATAGTTTAGAAGTCATGCTAATAAGAAATTTCTATAAAATGTTAACAGGTGTGCAAAGGAAAAAAATTGTGGAGCTGAACTAAATCTAAAAAACATGGTATGATATTCCCATGAAAAAATATGATGCAAATGTGTCTCTCAAAGTGTATTAGCCAGCTAAAAAATATTTTTTTGCATTTTAAAAGTATAAACAAACCAGTTATGATGTTATTCTTACACTGAAAGTTTACATATTTCTTCATTAAATTGCAACAGTACCCCTGCAAGATGCATAATTAAACATCCTGCTTTTCTTTTGGTTTGATTTTTTTCCAAGAATCTAGTAAAATTCTAAAGTATGCAGAAGTTAATGACATGAAATATGCATCACACAGGAAGCTCACAGAGAGTTTCCTATGAACATTCAATCTGAGTTTCAGGAGTAAGGTAAGCCATGTATCTGAGAGGCATATCTTAACATGAGTTTATCTCATTTAAAATTTGGAGCTTGTCTAAGTCATCTCACGTGTCTTGCTTTCCTCTGTATGTCTCACAGGACAAGATTATGTAACATCATTTTCCCATTACAAAATATTTAAAATTAGACCTATTGCTTGAACACATAGCTTTTACTTTGCCTATTAATTTATCTCAAACCATGAGTTTTCTCACTCTTACTTCTCCAGTTCTCTCCTCCATCTCACCCAGAAGAGTGAGCAAGCAGCTCTATGGGGCTTAGTTGACAGCTGATGCTAAACCAAGACAGTCTTAAAAATTACCTGTTTTGATCACTTCATTCATATTATTTAACATTTTAACACTCTTATTAAGGCCATCTGTATCAAAATGAGACTTTTGAGGATAGAAAATTAACCTCCTTGTTTACCAAAGCTCACGGGTTCTGATTTTTCTGAAATTCCAGTTCCTTGAAAGTTGTCCTTCCATGAGTATAGAATCATCACATCTATGTTTCCTGGAATTTTTCTTTATTAATTTTCTTATTTTGCTCCCTGAAGTCACTTTTCTCTGGTATTAACATGGGGCAAACGTGAAATTATTGAATCTTAAGATATCTGTGAATTAGACCAAGTTGTTTGTCCCACCTCATTATATAAACACAGCAAATGAATGTTTTAGGGCACAGCTTCGTTGAAGGCAGAAAATGAATTCTGTATGAAAGCATCTCATCAGCTTTAGTGAGGTGCAAAAAAAATACTGAACTTTCTGCACAAGACAATAAAAAATTACATTCTGGTAAGGAGAAATGTTACAGTATAAGAGTTTTCATTTCTACTGTGGGAAAATTGACTGATTAATAATTTATTATATGGACAACCAGAATTTTAAATTTGTTTACCTAGTCATTCTCTGAGGTCTTAAAACTACATATTTGCATTTATCTGTTTGCTTCTACTTGTTTCAGTGAGACATTTTGGGAACCAGTGACAAGAGTCTCTTTCTCAATCCCTTTCTCTGTTTTGCTGTCTGCCAACACCTCATATTCTCAATTGTGTTAGGCTCTTGTGACCCTTCTCAAGACAGCTTTGTAAGCAAACAAATTAAAGAGAGCTCTGTGCTTTTCTCAGGTATGCAATGTGACAGTTTTGGTGATAAAACCCCAGAAGGGAAAACAGCCTGCAGGTCTTTGCGCTATTCTAAAATGACAGAAACAATATAATTAGGTTAAAGAGTCTAAAACATCACCCACAGCATTGTGTAGAAAAACTTCACAAGCCTTAGGAGTACCATATTTGAGGATAGTTCTATACAGAGGATTTATAACAGATACACCTTCACATTTGAGGTTAAAAAGAATAGTTTCAAAACTCAAATATAATAAGTGTTAACTTGGTCAAAAGACTATTTAGAGATGCAATTTTACATGTTTGAACATATTGGCCCCCCTCTATATTTTTTCCCCATCTACATTAAAAATAATTTACTTTTACTTATGTCTAATTTAAGAAGAACAATAGAGTGCTATGACTAATACAGCACAATAATGAACAGTTCAAATAAAGTGAATAACTCAAGAATGCTTTAACTACTATAGATCCACAGTATTTTTGCAGAGTTACAACACAAATAGAAAATAGATTTGAGGAATTCAATCTCGGCTTTAACAGAAAACAAGCAATTCTAAATCAAGCTTCCCAGGGCCATTCTAATTCCCTAAATATTCAGACTCACAAAAAGGACTCCTTGGTATTTGAAGGAAGACACGGTCTTTTACATCAAACAAAAGATTAAAACCCAAAGTCTTCAGATCTCAGGATTAGTAATCAGTGCAGTATGAGTGGGAACACTCTGGCTGGAGGAAGGATCGATCACTCATCACTGTGGGAGTAGGTTTCTTCCAGCTGGGGCTGCCCATTATCTCAGGTAGCAGCAGTGAACATGCAGCAGCCAAGTGATGTGGCCAACAAGCAACAAACCACTGCTGGAAAATACGTTCAGTGTGCAGTGTGTACAACCACTAAGACTACACATGAGCAAAAGCACTTTTATACCATTGCTTAAACTACACTTGTCCCCTGCAGTGTAAACCAAAGTCAGCTCAGACTTCTGCTTTAGCCGTCTTTCAGAAATGGTGACTGTGTAGTACTACTGAGAAAGGTAGCAGTTTAAAAAATGCTAAATTTCTTTCCACATAAAATACATTTCAGTGCAATAAATGGGAAAATATTGAATATATCATTTGCAATCTGGTCTTTTACACTTTGTCCAGACGTGCAGGAAATAAGATGTGGCTAGATTCACACCCTTTTCTTTGTCCTAGGAAATAGGTAGTCTCTCAGATACTGTGTATCTCCAGTAGTGTTATGTGACCCAAGTGGAAATATGCAAAGACCATCTGAAGAATGCTGAATTTCAAAAATTACTAAACTTCATTACTGGAGAAATTTAGAATATACATAGACTTGAGAATCCACAACAATCGTATTATTAAATAATATACACATCAAATTCAGACATAGGAAATGATGTATCAAATAGTAATTCACTTTTAACAAGGTATGCCATGTTGAGCATGCTCTAGTTAGGGGACTAAATACACCTGAATTCATTCTCCAGTGCTGAGGCCACTGAACTGCCTGGATACATAATATTAAACTTTCTCATCCTTTGAAACAGGCTCACACGCTAGCTTCCAGCTGGGAATGATTCCTGGAATTGATCACTCTAGCTTGCAGACTGCACCCACAAATGACCTGAGGGACAGGCCAGAGGCAGACAAGATATTGTCCTAGCAGTTTGGTGATACAGGATGCTCTTGGTCACTATTTAATTTACAACTATAGATACAGCTTACAGATCCTCTATGTTCAGTATCCAAAGTACAAATAGCACAAAAATATGATAATACAAGACTAATTCAAATATAAAATTTGAAAATTAGGTGAGTTACTTTTGGTTATTTTGCATAAGTATGCACAAAGCTTGGTATAACAGGGTGAATATAAAGAGCAACATCAGCTCACTAAGAAAATTCACCACACTGGACTTTAAGAGTACTATTTCAAAGTGAAAAGAATTAGGTATCAAGTTTCTATGGGAACTTTTAAAAATTCTGATAAGTGTCTTAAGTAAATGTTCTATATTTCAAATATACACCTCAATTTACCGGGATTGTCTTTATATGAACTTTTGCTTGCATTTCCAAATCACAGTCACCACGCTATTAAGTCAAATATCCTATCTTTAGAAGAGTCTGTTCGCAAACTTTCAGACTTTAAAATAACACAGAAAATAATAGCAGACAGTTACAACATAACTCTTAGAAGAGTCTTATAATTGGCATTTAGCTAGACATCTAAGATGCAACTGTGCAAATAATTGGTTTGCTGTCAAAAAAAGATTAAACCAAACAAAACCCAACCAAACAAAACAAGCAAACAACCAGAAAAAACCCAAACCACTAAACTTCCATGGAGAATGGAATTTAAAAAATATCTTCTGCCTAATTTTGGCACAAAAACTTCAAAAGGAGGCGCTGTTTCAAAGGCAAAAACAAAACAAAAAGAAAGAAAATTTGCCAAATGTTTCAGATAACTGCACTTGTATGTATCTGTATTTGGAAGAAAAAATATTTTTAACAATAATTCTTGCTCAGCACTTACTTTGTTTATTTTATTTAACACTGCTATTCTTAGAAGCTATCACATTAATTTTTCTAAACTTACTGTTCCACACCTGTTTAATCTAAGCCAGAGATGCTTCCCATTCCCTGTCTTCTTTATGCTAGTACTAGGAACTATGCAGCCAGATGGTTCAAAATGAGCTAAATTGTCCTAATTTTCCTTCACCTGGGTGAGATCCTGGATCTACTTTTTCATGTTTCCAAATATCCATTATAGCTAACATGAGTGGGCTGGAATACACAGCCAGGAACAAGGAGAGAGAAGGAAGATAAGACCAAAGTGGAAATAGGGAAAATCTTCTTACGGTAGTAGCTGACTCAGTTGCTTCATGGCACTTGCCTTAGTTTAAGCAAATTTCAAGTTTATCAACATGTTTTCTGTGATATTAAATCCTTCAGAGAAAATTGTTCAGCTTCTCATCAAAAATTTTCTCCCTAAGAAGGAGTAACTATAAAATCATAGCATCCTCTGGTGCTGTAGACTAGCCTTATGTATAATATAATTTGAACTTATTTAAATCAATACAATAAGTCATTTGTAAACAAATAGTAGTTATATGAGTACCTTCAATAGCAATTACTTATGTTCAAACTGAGAATTTTCCTTATGCCCAGATCTTAATATTCATTAAAATCTTCTCAGAGGTGTTTCCTCTGGACTGAAAATGTTCTGGAAACAAGAGTTATGCAAAACTTATGGGAGACAATGTCAAGTGTGGTTCAGATAGATAATATTCCCTGCTTTTCCCTTGTCTACCAAGCCAGTCTTTTCATCACAGAAATTGATCAGGTAATTCAATATTGCAGTGCAACTAGAACTTCAGAGAGACACCTGAGCTTCTTCACACGGAATAAATATATTAATATACATATCAGGGCTCCTCAACATAATGAGCAGTATAGGAAAAAATGAAACATATATTGAAATCCTTTTTTCATAGCACCTTGGTTTACTGGAAGGTTTCCTTTCATTTGTCACTATACTTGCAACTCTGCAAGCTCATTTTTCTCACTCCAAGTTTCCTTTTTTAACCCAAGTCAAATATTTCAGACCTGTGGGAGTGTACACAAGGGAGAATGCCTTTACTTTCTGCTTTATTAAAACACCAGTAAGAACCCATTAAAACCTTAGTCTCACAGGAAAGCCCAGATGTTCCCACACTGGTGGGATTGAAAGGTGAACCTGAAAGACAAACACATAAGAGGTAGAGTCTTGTGATGAACAAAAACTGGTCCAAGCACAATCATAGTCCTTTGAAAAAATAACTCCTACAAGCTCCCCCCTCTCCCCGGCTTTATTTAAAGGAATATTTTTACTGATAAGTTTCAGACTTATGCTTGCAGAATTTTTTCCAGTGATTGCAGCTCTTCAGGTGGTCCAGATCTTGGCTCTGAAGAGATATCCTGGGTTCTTTGCAGGGTGGATAAAGAGATTCCCCAGATCCCAGGATAGTGGGCATTGGATAGTAGAGGCAATGGATATGTTGAGGAGAATTGGGAAGATAACAAAACCCAGTATCTTTTTTGGAAAATAAATAGATTCTTAAACAATACTGGGAACTTATGTAAAGAGACTTGGGGTATTTATAAGAACAACAAACCAGAAAGAAAAAGATAGAGGGGAAGAAGACTTCAAGAACTGGTAGGGGAAATTTGGCCGAGGTCCAAATGGGTGCTAAGCATCGAGCAGAAGAAGCAAGTAAGTATTACAGAGTCAGACTAGGAGACAATAGAAAGGGAAAGGCTGACAGAGAAAAAGGGGCATCATTAAGTGGAAACAGGATTTTCTGCATACAGGGACTAGAAACCCCAGCCTGAGAGGAAAACAGTCTTTGCAAAGCGAGAACAATGGCATAGTGGTGAAGAAAGTGACATGGGAAGGAGATAGGCAGGCAGAAAACCCCCAGGTATATAAAAAATGACGTTTCAGCTTGGAGTGAATGCTAACAGCAAGTTTCATAATCTGGCAAAGCAGACAACATCCACTCATGGATGCTATTTTCTTCCATACGAGGCGCTGTCAGCTAGAGCTGGCAGTCACCCCATGGTCCAGGCTGCTTGCCTCAAAATGCCTTGTTAACACATATTATACTGTATTAAACACATTGGTGATTTCATTTTGCGTGCACAATTCACTCTAATGACATTTTTGTACACATCTTCCAGAGGACTACCACTTCCTCTTGTTCCCAAAAGGGACACTTCTCATTAAATGGGCAGCTTTTACATAGTTATTCTCTTTTTCAGTGTCATTCCTAAGTCTTATTTATCATTCACTGTTTGATTCCACTTTGAAGAAAGACCTAATGAATTGTTGATTTCCCTGGGGCTTTTCACTGCCCCATCATTAGAGCATTTGGCGACATTTTCAGTTGATGTATGTCTTTACAACACCTTCTAAGTGAGGAAGCATTGTAAGCTGAGTTTGAAGATAGAACTCTAAGAGCTTCTAATAATTCTGTGTACCCATTTTGAAAGAGACTGCTGTTTACAGATCATATATTCCAAACCCAGTTTGAATAGATTCTTATATTGCAACACTGAGCATTCAGCCATTGGCAATTAAGTCTTTAGAATCTCAAGCTGGTCACCCTAAAATGAGGGACACTATCCAAAATATTTAGGCAGGTTTCCCAGCTTTGCAGATACTGATGTAGACACTGGAGGAATGTGAATTTGTTTGTTTTTGTGACTTTCTGTTTTGTAGGCTATGAAATTATCTGTTGCCTTCATAAATACTTGATCAGCTGCACAGGGACAGAGGTTGAAACCCAGAAAGTGATTGGCTAATAGCTTTCATCATGGATTTTTTTTTTTTAATAAATCAATTCAAGACATTATTTCTAACTCCTGGGTTTTTTCAAAGGAAGCCAAGGTTGGTAAGGACTGCCATTTAAGAAATTTTAGAATAAGATTAATATTAGGAATCTTATACAGAGATTTCAAAACCTAGATGAATAACCATAAAAACAAATGTTCCAACCTAGCTAATTCTGTGATTCTGCTCCATACAGAACATTTCAGGCAACTGAAACTTCTTAACCTTTCTCTTCTATGAGAGAAAAGGAAGAAATGAACAACAAAAAGTAGAGGGGTAATGTATTATTAGATAAAGAAATAATTTCTCTCCCCACAGTAGTAATTGCACAACAGTAGGAAGATGAAGCTCAAAACATACAGCTTCCCTTCATGGCTGAACAGGTCTTCAAGGCATATTTATTCAATGCAAGTGTGGCTATAGATGTATAACTACACAGAACTATCATGCTAAAAAAAATCTATACAAAGCAACTGTAGCTCCAGTAAAAAAGTACCCTGTTGCTAGTAGGGATTTTTTCTTACTTATGTATTTTTCCTTTGCATATGAATTATGCATATTTTCTATATTTAATTTGCCCACCTAATAAGAAAAATGCTGATGTTAAGATCTTTTTGAAAATATCTGCTGAAGTATCCCCAGGAAAATGAGCTACTTCAATTAAACTCTGATGCCCTCATCTTCAACAAATCAGACTTTCATAACAGCATAATTTCAAGCCCTTTTTTAAACATAAAACAGATTACAAGAAGTTTGGATTTTCTCATTTGAACTGTTCATGGCAACAAGCAAATACATATAGCCTACAGACTAACCATACAATATAAGCCTACAGAAACATGTGAGTCTTCCTTGCCTGCTTTTACGTGTTCTAGATGGCACTGACAATTTGTACCTACAAAGGTCTTTATTTTCGTCTATAGGTTAAGTCTCTAAGCATCTTCGTAATCTGATAGTACTGGGAAAGGCTAAACTATTAACAGATTCTGCCAGTTTATCTAAATACTTTCAAAATTTTCTGCCTCACTTTTTGGCAAATCCTATTTCCATACCCCTTAACATGATTTTTCAAATTCATGACCTCAGCAGATCATGGAATTATTGAGAAACATACATTTAATACTCTATTTCCATGTGTAAAAATGTAAATCTGATTTCAGAAAACCTCTTTTTCCATATGTAGATTTATCAGGTGTCTGCAGTTTTGTGTTGAAGAAAAAGAAATCTTTATTGCCTCTTTTTGCAATCTGATCAATAAAAATAATAGATATGTACATTACAGGAAGAATGGTTCCATCTTTCTTTATAGATAGTATCAAAATATCAAAACTACTATTTTCCTTTTTCCAAATATTTCCCAGTGTATTTGAATGCAGATTTTTTTTTCTGGTTTTATTCAGTAGAAAAGCTTTATTGCCTCTGAGAGTTCCTTTCCAAGTTCCTGAGTAGCAAGCTACATGTATGTGATTATCCTATGCCAGCCTATGAAGAATACAGTTCTGGAACCAAATTCCAGTTATTTAACTTATCAAGAGTGAATTCTACTTAGTTTAAAGCTTTCATTTGAGATGACTATGTTGAAAGATCTCTTTTGGGGTTTTTTCCAAGTATGTCAAACACACCTAATTTTTATTCTGTACTCTGACTGAAATTAATGAGATACTTACTTGTACAACGAAATAAAAATAAATTAATATTCATTTTTTAATTAAATATTTTTAAATTATCCCTTCCATCCTGATATTGTTTTACAATTAACATATTTAACTTCAAAGGGCTCCCAATCAAACTGTGTGAATGAATAATAAAAAATCAATATATTTTCCTACAAACCTTTTTACCAAGAACTCTTTCATACTGAGTTTTAAAACCTACTTTAGCTGCTCTGTTGATTATACAAAATTTTGTAGCCTAGTGTAAAATGGGGTCATATTGTCTAACCCAAAGCAAGATTCAAATTAAAGTAATTTTTTAGTGTTTTCTTCCAAAGTCAGACATATAAAGGTCTAAGTAAAGACAAAGTTTTGGAAATAGTTGTGCATATATTCATGTGTCTTCTCTGTAAGGTCAAATACTAGTTATCTTCCTGGAATTAAACCTTAAAACTACAGCAGTCATAAGAAGTTTGTGAACTGGATTTTTTAGCACTATATAATTGGTCATATTGATCACATTGACTGCAGTGCTATTTTTACAGACAAAAATGAAATCAATATTAGGATCTAAAAATAGCGATAGGTCTTACCACCACTGTTATGACACTTGCTAGAAGAAATGTAGCATTGATTATTGTAAGATCTTGTTTAAAAAGTACAGCTTAATATTTCTTGATTTTTTTGGATGGTTGTGTGGTTTTGGTTTTTAGGTTGGTTTTTTGCTTGGTTTTGTTGCAGGTTTTTTTGGGTTTTGAGGTTTTGGGTTTTTTTTGGTGTTTTGTTCTGTTGGGTTTTTTCTGTTTAGTTTTTTTTGGTTTTTTGTTGTTGTTGTTGTTGTTGTTGTTGTTGGTTGGTTGTTTTGTTGGGTTGGTTTTTTCCTCCCAGAAAAGCAAACTTTCTTCAAAATCCAAGTAAAGAATGACTACATAGTGACCTACAGAAAATAACTTTCCCAGAACATCTAACCTCTATGTTGAGCAGGCTTTAGGCTATGGTATAACTTGTACAGCTCAATGCTTGCCTTTCTAGATGAGTAGAGCAGATTGAAACCCAGAAAATATCTCAGGTGAGAAAGATGCCAAAAAAAGGGTCTCCAGTCCTGTGGCTCTCACAAAACCATTTACACCCCACATTAAAACTATTAAAAACTTTCCATGCTTTAGACTGATGTAAGCAGTTTAGGTTATATCCCTCAGTCCTCTTCTCACCAGTCTTGTAAAATGAGAAGTAGTCTGACCAGCTTTTTTTGCTATTCAAAGTTGCTCACCAAAATAATTATGCAACAGATGGAGTTACATTTGTCTTCAAGTAAAAGACACTCAGTTCAGCACTAGAAAAGGTGTTAGAGGACACCAGGCATTGAGAATGAAGCATTTATTTAAAAGAACTCCAACTGCTCATGAGCTTTTATTGAAGTATTGCAAAAACAATCCCATGTTCATTTTTTTAATACCTAAAAATCCATTAAATGAGTAAAAAATTATGTGAACTAGTAATTGAACAAATTCTATGAGATATTCTTGTGTAGCTTTGAAAATGGAGGAAAACAGTACGGCAAGGAAGGATTTTTGAAAATCCAAAATATTTTCAAGACTAATAAATTAATAAAACATCAAACCCCAAAATACTGATTTTGTTCCGGAAAGGATTAATACAAGATTTTATTCAGATTTTAGTTTACCCATGTCAAATATATGTCATGAACCCTTTGGGAAGCAGGGGAAGAGTGTGAGGAGTCCTCTCCCTGAGGAGAAAGGAGCAGCAGAGACAACGTGTGATGAACTGACCACAGCCCTTTTGCCTCTGGTGAGAGGAGATAGAGAAACGAATCTCTGTGAAGGAGGGTGAAAGGTGTTTGAAGCTTTACTTATTATTTCTCATTACCCTGATTTGACTGATAATGAATTAAACTTATTTCCCTGAGTGGACTCTGGTTCGCCCATGATGGTAACTGGTGAGTGATCCCTACCTGACCTTATCTCACCCCATGAATATTTTGTAATCCCTTCTTTCCCCGGCCCAGCAGTTTTGCCTGTACTTGATGTTCAGCCAGGGTCAAATCACCAATGTGTTTTAAACAAACATTAAAGATGCCACCTTTTTTCTTCTAGACCTTTATTCATGCCCCCTGCCCACCTCCACCCCC